>JAWPHD010007612.1:0-126619 GCA_037043455.1 Cyrtodaria siliqua
AATTGTATGCATTTCAAGTAAACATCATGAAGACTCTCATCTAACACTAGTTGGGTCGCCAGTACCAGTAGTGGATGGGAATAAATTCATTTGTCTTATTTTTGACCGTAAATTAACGTTGATACCACACCTTAACTACTTGAAGGCCAAATGCCTTAAAGCTCTTAATTTACTTAAAGTTACTGCAAACACTAATTGGGGAGCAGATCGAAAAGTACTTTTACAACTTTATAGATCTCTTATCAGATCCAAGCTGGACTACGGCTCAATAGTATATGGATCGACGCGCAAATGGTACTTGCAGATGTTCCATCCTATACATAATCAAGAATTACGACTCGCCTTAATGTGCATTTCGAACATCACCAGCCGAAGGTCTATGTGTTGAAGCTAATAAACCATCACTGTCTCATACAAGGGACAAATTAGCCCTTCAATATGTCATTAAATTGCAATCTAACCTTCAAACCCAACTTTCGATACCGTTGTTTAATCCTAATTATGACCCCTTTTTGATCAAAACCAGAAGGCCATTCGACCATTTGGTCTTCGTGTTGAACCAAAATTAAGAGACATTTAAATCGACCTAAATTTGATCGTCAAGTACAAAGTACCACAAATTCCACCATGGACTTTTGGAAACTCCAGCAATTATTTTTGATCTTTGTAATAATAACAAATCCAATACAGATCCTACTATTTTTCAAAGCAAATTTAATGAAATTACATCGAAATACAGTAACTTTCAACTTATATACACAGATGGTTCTAAAGATGGAGATAAGGTAGCTGCAGCAGCTGTTGTTCACAAACACAGCATAAAGAGTCGCCGGCTCTGACAAGGCCTCTATCTTTTCAGCTGAACTTAAGGCAAATTGAACTTGCCTTAAATTATATTCAGGAATCTGACGATGACCATTTCGTAATATTGTCTGATTCCCTTTCATCTCTTCAAGCACTGGGTAATATGAAACATGATAACCCAGTTGTGCTTCAACTTTTAGAAAAGTACAATTCTCTTACAGTTGATAATGTTATTATTTTCTACTGGCTTCCAAGCCATGAAGGAATACGTGGTAATGATAGAGCTGATAGACCACCCACTTTTCCTAGGTAGAACCAGTACTGTACACCTCCCGCCGTCCGTTAGAATCGACACTTCCTCACTTACAAGTCGAGCTCCCATTGGGATTCAAACCCGCAGCGGTGAGAGGCGAAGGTTTTACAACGCAACGTCGTTAACCATTCGGCCACGGTAACACTTATGACCATTTGAATGTTGGTCTAAAAAGAAATATAAAAAGATCTGACAGGGAACGTAGCATTCAAGGAGGACAGTCAACCACAAAACACAGAAACAAACACGCAAACAGTCAAACAAGAAGGCAAAATACTAAACCGGATATGGCAGTCGCCATTTTGAAAACCTTGACATAATAGTTCTAAATTACCAATAATCTAGTTGAAACCGGAAGCACGCCAATATTCACCAACTATCCAGTTAAACCTATCAATACACTTCGTATACATACAACAACAATATGGAATATAATTTGGCTATTTTGCCCTACTTATTATGTCCATTTACAACAAAAAGGAGGGATTTCTTTTTACAATATGAACTACATTCGACTACACCTCGGAAGTTTCTATGCAATTTGTGGTATTAAAATAAGTATAAAACATTTTTTTGGTGGGCATGGTTGTTTATATTGAAACGTGTATCCCCCAGAGGCCTTTGTTGCCACTGGCCGTTCCAAAGCGGTAGCCCTATTGTCAACCCTTTTGTGTTTGTGTGTCCTGTTTGGCCTTTTATTCGTCTTTAAATTTGTTTTTTGTTTCTATGTGTGTTTGTGGTTGACTTTCGTCCTTGAATGCTGCTTTTCCTGTTCGATTTTTATCTCTATATTTCACATCCGGTCAACTTCCGGTAGGTTGAGATATTCAAGGTGAAAATAAAGGGGTTTACTCGGACTTTATCTCTATATGAAAAATGAAAATATTTGACCATGATTTCAATTAAATGTATGCATATTGGTGTTTTAAAATCAGACAACACCAAAAGATGATACATAGATGTACACAAAATATAAAGCTTTTAATATAATTATCACTACAAACTAGTTCTATTAAGGGCTAACGTCTGTTGAGCACCAACGATAAACACCGAGTTTACTCCCTACCAGAATGTGGAGGTCTTTTATTTTATTGATCACTGATTTGTCAAATTATTTTTATTATGTCATGTGAAAGTTATGAATATGCAAGTAGGTTTCAAGTCAAACCGATACTGGATTAATAAATGGACATACTGATTTAAATGCTTGATAAAAACTTAAATAGTGTCGCGTGTCCTTTTAATGGTGACAAATAGTAGACTCTCCCTTCAGATTGCTTAGCCTTTAGTTCAAGTACCCAAATTTCGTTCACAAATATTCACATGACCTTCAAAGAAAAACAATGGTATGAAGTTGCTATTTATTAGAATTTATCATATGTATACATATCAGCTTGTTATGAACGTTTATGCTTTAAACTTATATAAATATGTGTGATTAAAATTTGCATACTTGGACTTAAGTCTAAGAATATTCTCAATATTGGTTGGTGAATTCCAGACCAGGTTTTTATTTTATGCTTAGCAGTAAAATAGTGCATTTTAGCAATGAAATAAAAGTGGTATTACATGCGTGTGAAATATAGAGTTTTTTTTTTTGCCTGCCGGAACTACTCTTTTTTTTTCAAAAACTATTTATTTTCCCGAAAGTAGCTATAAAAGTTATATCATTGTATTGGAAATAACTTAACTAAGAAAATGAGTCGTAGATTATTAAACCGGTTAAGTAGTTTAGAAGTTACGGGGAATTAAAAACAGCAATTTCTTCATACTAAGCCAATGACGTCCTCAACTTTTTATTTATTTTTCTGCATACTGCAGTACACTTTGATTATAAAGCATCAAATAGAAAGAAAATGAGTTGTTTTGTCGTGAATAACAGATTTTATTTCATCTGAAGTGATCAAACTTCAATATTTTCACTCATGCTTCACATTTCTCGATGAAAAAAATATCTGTTATTCACTCCAAAACAAGAAATATCCTCTATTTATTGAAAGAAAAAGCTTTATAAAGGTATATTAGTGAAGAAGGGCGAATATATAAACAGAAATATAAAAAATAATTGGACACAACTTCAACATAATATAAAACGTGCAGACATGAGACATAAATAGTTGAAATAATGTTTATAAACATATCGGGGACTAAATTAAAGTAACTGGAAACTGGTCTCTGTGGATGTTTACAAAGGAAATATCTAAATTGAGTTTGCTTCCTTAAAGCTACACAATCCCGATAAAATAATACTATTTCAAGTTTTTTTAAACATAAGAACGCCTATATATGAAGTTCTTTGCTGGTTGTGTTGTCTACATTGTTTAGGCTGGTATATTGTCATAGCGTATATCGAGGCATTTGCATAATAGGCGTGATAAACGCTTCGGTAACTTTGAAATTGTACCACCCAGCGATTACGGTTATATAAGCCTAAACGTTTATATAGCAATTTGCTCAGATATCCGATAACTACAGACTATTCAACTCGATGAGGATATTTAATGGCGTGCAATGTACCTATAAACATGTTTGTATTGTTGAACGAAAGGGAACAAGTAAATGCGTAAGGCATAACGTAAATTCATCATTATGTAGAGAATTATAAACACTTACCCGCGTATTCCACATATGTTCCATATATTGTATATACTTATTTCCTAAAATATCCTTGAAGTAATCCAAAATCTCACACGTATTATACATGTATACATATACAGAGAGCGTGTATCGGTTGCCAATAGTGTGTAACGTGAAATACATGCTCAAGTGTTGACTCGGGACAGGGAGAAATTATTGTTTACAATGAGACACTTGAAGGATATTGTTCAAATTAAGTTATATATATGGAACTTTCTTTTGTTGGAAAAAGACCAGCAATATTATCTCTCGCAATTCGTAGTTTTCAGGATATGGGGAAGGGGTATACACATAAAGGTCGTCCAACCGTCTATCCTTCAGTTACACTTTTCAATTCCGGAGCTTCCTGGGAAAATAATAAGAGTCGATTCGTAACAAAACAAGATCGTTTTTGCGTGCGAGCGTGTTTTTGGGTGCGTGCGTAAGCCGTGCTTGTGTGCGTGCTATATGTATGTTAATATTTAAATCAGATGAATCTGAAAGGCATTTGAATACTACTTCTTCATAAAAAAGATAATTCATAAACAAAATTGTTTTTAAAAGTGCTAAGGCTCGGGCTAGAACCCCGTCCGCAACGGAGAAAGCATTCTAAGACAGCACGTTAACCTACTGCTCTACGGAGACCGATTAACAATGCTGTATTAAGTTACTTTACATAAATAGGCTCAGCTGTGCTAATATCACGGTGGATAGACGTAACGGACCCTGGCTGCTAAAAACTGCGTTACCTTGATCCTGGTTGCACTTGTAATGGACCCTGGCTGGTAAAAACAGAGGAAAAATGGACACTGGTGTCAAAAAGTTCGGAAATAAAGATACATGATCGTATGTATAAGAAAAAAATCTTTATGCGACGGAACTTTTGAATATCATATCCTTCGAAATATATTTTATTTATGTACAACAAATGCAGAATAATTCCTAACAAGATGAAACAAATTTACTCTTAACCGGTCGATACATGTTTCATATGTTCTCTCTGACTGATTTAATGTGATTGGTTTGCAACTGCTGTTGTTCAATAAAGATAACTGTTTAGCCTAAAAATCTGCAAATATTTACATCATGTCTAAATTTCAGAGCAACGGGCCCTGGTTGCTCTGTAAAAAATGCGTCAGATTCTGGCAACGGACACAATCCGTATCATTGGCACCGGATCCTGGTTGATAGATTGTTTTCTATATACCTTCAGATTAAAGAAAAAACTACGATCGGGACTTTGGCTCCACCAAAACAAACAATAAAAAAAAACCATCTGTTGGTTGCATGGTGTTTTAAGTCATCTTTATCACATTTTAGGTTATATATGATGGTCGATCTTTTCGTGGGTGAGGCAGACCACCCACTTTTTCATAAGTAGGACAAGTACTGCATGCCTCATGAAATCTGGGAACCCCTGGATTCGTACTAGTATACTAGTATATAAGGACCCTGGGGAAAATGCAGCACATTGAAGGAAATCAAAAGAAAATCCGGGGTGAAGAGGTAAGTTAATGCCACCGGTCACCAACATAAGGGATATGCCTCGGTTAAATTTCAAGGCTGGTTACGGGCCTGTTTTCATTTAAAATTACTTTACAAAGTAATTGAACTTGATTAAAGAAAATGAAAGATTTAAATAAGTAAACTTAGGAGTTGTTAATTACTAGTATTCGAACTTAATAGTTTTCCTAAATCTTTCGGTTTTTAGTTAACACTTACCCTATCATAAAGACAGAAGCTTTCATATTTTCTTTGATTTTGAAAACTGATCAATCA
Source organism: Cyrtodaria siliqua (assembly GCA_037043455.1). NCBI lineage: Eukaryota > Metazoa > Mollusca > Bivalvia > Adapedonta > Hiatellidae > Cyrtodaria > Cyrtodaria siliqua. The sequence goes on from JAWPHD010007612.1 coordinate 5,513, forward strand.
GAATTTTATTGTTCAGATTGCCAATTCATACATTTTGTTCCGTAAAAACATCGATATTGGTGCCCACCCCGAAACATTGGGCTGTGGGGTCCTCCGGCTCTTACGCCTATGTTTATAAGATTATATAGAAACTCTCTCTCTCTCTCTCTCTCTCTCTCTCTCTCTCTCTCTCAATTCCCCCTTCCTTCCTTCCCCACTCTCTCTCTCCCCTTTTTCAGTCTTTTCCCTTCGTTTCGTTTTCTTTCTTTCTCTGTCTCTCTTTCTCTCTTTCTCTCAGTGTGTCTCTCTCGTTCTCTCTCTTTCTCTCCTTCCTTCTCCCTCTTTTTGACTCTCTATGATTCTCTCTGTCTCTCTGTGTCTCTCTATTCATTTTATTTTCAATTTCAAATTTTTTAATTCATGCATAAATTAAGAGGAATTTATTAAAAATATGTTGATTTATAATCTACTAATATGTGTAAACCATGCATGCATAACTTCACATATAACAAATACTATATCTCCATCTTTACCATTAGTTATGAGCCTCTACCAATATTTCAATTTTGATAAACAATGTCTCCCTTGTGTTTTGTGTCAGTATACAGTATACACACCCACACACATACATATATATATATGTATATAATAGTTTCTTTGATGCAACGGGATAGTTGGAAAGGGTCTTTGTTAAAAGGCCGCTACGTTTAATTATAGGTATTGTTTTGGATTATATATAAATATGGACTTATAGGGTTGTTTGAGTAAGTACATCTTTAGCTTTCTTTTCAATTTCTAATGACTTGTATTTCCTATTAGGTATTTCTACTGAATATTGGTCTCATCAGTTCTGTGGTAAAATGCCGTCTGCTAAAATCCGCTTTTATACCCGTTATAAGACCAGGGGTCGATTCACAAAGTACCTAAAGCGTCTCGTACAGTACCGCCTTATCTCATTAATATTCAGTGAATTTAGGTTGTGCGCTTGTTGTATATATGAACCCACGCATATACAGTAATCACTAAGAACAACATGCGTAATGACCGTTAGATTTTTCTCGTGTGCCTTTTATCGGGATTGTGTAGCTTTAAGGATAAAATTAATAAGAAAAACATAGTCTTCTATTAAAAACTTGGATGCAATTTGTATCATTTCACTTGAAATTTCATCTGTACAACATGATCTCCCCTTTTTTATACATTTAGAGGCATTTATGTCTACATTTAGTATTGAGTTATCTAATGAAGAATATACTGCGCCAAAACTAACATCTTATAGTGTATTATTACTCGAAGTATTGACTAGTTTCTTAAAATGATTGACCAACACTTCCTGAGATATATTACCCGAAGGGTCAGATTTAAATTTATCTATTAAAGAATTGACTTTTTTCCAGAAATCTTCAGAAGTTTTCCGTTCATTTGTTATGTTTGTGTTGTCTATTTTTCTTTCTAACCATGGTTTTATATTTTTTAGTTTCAGAGAACAGTTTTAACCGCAGCTGTCTGTCCCAAAATTTTTTCTAGAGTCTAAGTGACAAGTATCAAATATGCTTAAAGATGGCTAACCATTCATTATCAAAGCATGTATTTTTTTAACATGTCTTTTTTTTACCGTTCTTTATTATTAGATTTGGGTTGTAAGAGAGCAGCTTTATGAAGAGCATTATTAAATAGTTTTACCATGGCGTTCACTCTTTCATTTTCAGAAAATATATGATTGAAAGAGGTTTCCATTAAATGTTGTGAAAAGACAGATCTATCAATACTTTCGATATGATATTGTTGAGAAAATCATTTTCTTTCGCTCATTCCATTTAATATTATTTGGACACAGTCTGACTGATTCCATATCGTGGTGACAATAATGTGAAAGGATTTTAACAGTTATAGAACAATGATCAGAAACAATATTATTGAACTTATCAACATGAATAACATAAACATTTTAAGAAAATCAGAACTACGTATGCAATAGATGGATTAACCATTGTAGCCGTAAAAAGTGGCACTTCCTTTTCTATTACACACTATTCTCCCATTCAAAATACGCAACCATATTCATTTGTAGATTGATATATTTCAATGTATGTCTAATGTATAATTATTTGGAAAGAAACCCTGTAAACAGTTTATGGTGTCATTTTGTAAAAAATCTAAGTCATTACAATTTATATGAGCATTAAGGTCTACCATTACCATTTTATAACCATCTTGGCTATACTTAACTATGTCAGTTTCAAGTTTATTAAAAATATTATTGCTGAGGTAATTGGTGACATATCGATCACACATGGATAAAGGTCTTTTTTGAAATTGAAAAAATAAGTTTATTAAAGTTAAACCAGATAATATCAGAATGTTTTTTGTCAATAAGCTTCACATCCTGTCTCAAAGAATTTCTGACAAGGACAGCAAATCCACCCTTTAAACGACTTGGGGTCTTGGTTCGACAATTTGAGATTCTAAGACAATCGTTCAAATTTAAGGTATCATTTGAGCACGCGTTCGTTTCATTTAAAAGTATTATATCACTTGACAAGTTATTAGTAAGTCTGACCCTTTGACCGCTTGATTGCGAGGTAAGTACACTCCCAGATAAATCTGTTCACGCTTGTGTTTTACACGTCTTCGGAATTACAGGTTTTATATGAACAAAATTCAAACGCATAGCAACATTTGTTTCATACATATACATTGTTATCACCTTATAACTGTGTTATACCAATACTGGCATGGACGCATAAAGCGCACGTTTGTAGTATTAATTGGTTTATGTTTTGGCTTCTAAACATTTCTTTCCGAAATGTATGTGTTTGTTTTTGTAACGTTATTTATGTATCCTGAAGAAGGCGATAAAAGCCGATATAAATGTGTTGGTTTAAGCACTGTTTGGTTGATAATTTGTATCACGTTTATAGTTGTATAAAATAATGAGAAAAATACATACATCTACAAAATACCGTTTAAAAGCATGGGAGGGGATACGAAAATGATATAATAATCTAATATATGGGGGAAAATCATTTTTTACAGTGCCATAACTTGGATTACACAAGCGGTTTCGGCTTACGCCTTCATCGGGGTAGAACAGACACGTAACGAACAAATGTAACGAAACAAATGAAAAAATATAAAATACAAGGCTATTTGAAATAAACGTATCGTATGGCAGTGCTCTAAAGGCTGACCACGTTGGACATACACTCAGAAGTAGATATAACTTGATACTAATAACAGAAGATACTAATAATAGAACATTCCTGGTTAAGTGAAAGTGAAAATATACGCTGACATTTTTTTGATTAGTTCTGAAGAGAGGAGTTATGATGTGAAAACCCTACATCAAACCCTCTAAACATAAATCAGATTCTCCAAAGCTAATAAATGCCAGAAACATATATAACTGGAATGTAAATGGAGACATTTTGATCAAGGGAAGTAACAGAGTCATCAGTTATCATTCTCAAATTATATGTATAGTAGTAGTTAACCAATTTACAGCTGAAATATATTTTATATGTAAACACAATCCAAACTTGATCGACGCAGAACGTAAATTGCGTGAAACGTACATGATAAGATGCGTAAACACAAAACATCCAGTAGGAATTAACAAAGGTGACTATGTGCAACTGTATAACCTTAAAGACGTTTTGAAGGTGGCGTGACTCAGCGGCCTTTTTTTGCCATTGACCGTTCCAACGCGGTAGCCCTAATATCAACCCTTTTGTGTTTGTGATGTCTTATTTGGACTTTTATTCATCTTTAAATTTGTTCTTTGTTTCTGTGTGTGTTTGTGGATGATTGTCATCATTGAATGCTGCTTTTCCTGTTCGATTGTCATATCTATAATTAGGATATGTATTTATGCTACCGCCTGAAGATCTACTTAAATAAGTAGTGAGAGTACTAGCGGAATAGAATAGAAAAGTAACTTTAAAATAATTTTTTGATTTTGATTTTATTTATATATATATAAATGTAAAGGTGTTTATAAGTTTATTTAAGCAAAGGTTAAAAGATGTTTTACACAAAACTGGTCCGAACAAATTGAAAACTCTACTAGAGCAAGAAGCTATAAACTTTTCTCCGAGTTTGGCTTTAAAAGGTATTTAGACAAAATTACAATAAACTTGTTTCGCTTTAATTAACAAGATTAAGAGTGTCATCTCACATGTTAGAAATCGAGACAGGCTGTTGGTATAAACCAAATAAGACTCCATTAAATGAAACAAAATGCCAATTATGTAACACTCCAGAAGATGAATTTCATTTTTTACTCGAATGTCCCCTTTATTCTGATCTTAGGGTACAATATATTAAAGCTTATTATTGGAAACGCCCGAATATTCCAAAATTTACAGAATTAATGAAAAATGAAAATGTTAAAACAATAAGAAATATTTCAAACTATACACACAAAGCATTCTTGAAGAGAAATTATATGTTCTATTTGAATTAGGACAGAATAAGATTTCATAATATATTTTAAAAGTCACTATTGCTTAATTTGAATGAGATTAGGAAGTATATGTCATTCTATAAGTTCAACATTTTGTTTACTTAGTTATTTATTTACCTATATATTTATTTTCTTTTGCGAACATAAATAACATCAATGTTGTTTTGTTTATGCGTTAATCTACACATCCAATGTCTTGCATTTCTTTTCGGCAAGATTTTAATTTGATGTGTCATGATTAATGCAAATATAAAAACGACTTGTATATTTCCATATAATGCTACTAGGACTGTAACCTAGATTTTAACCTCATTGCATGAGGTTAAATAGTTTTGAGTAGTCATAATTATTATTATAATTATTGTTATCATTTCGTTAATAAAGTTAGAAGATGTATACTGATAGGCCTAAGGCTTTTTATATTAATAAACTATCTATATATTTGACTATAAAATAACAAACGTATATTCATCCGATGGACAATAATGAATATATTACATATACTGGTAAAAGTGATTCCAGCAAGCCATTGACTGTTAACTTATAGATATATACTGATAGGCCTTTTGGTCTTTTGTATTAATAAAGTTTATAAATATATACCTAAGTTTCGCCACCTTCAAAACGTCTTTAAGGTTATACAGTTATAGTTAACCATTTTACAACTGAAATACATTTTATAGTTGCATTCCTTATAATTTCTATTTTAATAATTTCACATTTGGTTAACCCTATGTTTTCAGTTTGATATAAAATAAATCCTATATTCACTACAAAACAACAAATATCATATATTTATTTTATCTCGAAGTGAGACAATTAAAAAACCCAAATTCATGCTTCCTGGGCCCAGTTGTTCAAAGGTCGGTTAACTTAACCGAGCGTTAAGTCAAAATTTCAAATCTCTCTGAATTTCCGATTAATGAATATTTCTACTATGTGAAAGCATACTATGTTTAGAAGAAATGCAAAAATAATAGCTTATAGTAGTACATAACATATTTTTATGAGAAAATGTACTTTAAAAGTTTACACTAGCCAAGGATTAAGCTAACCGATTTTTGAACAACTGGACCCTGATGAATAAAATTATAACAATCCATTACATGGGAAAGACACTTTTTCGTTCGATAACAACATTGTTTGACAGAACATTTTCATTTGCACCGGTCCCGTGCTTCCGACGAATATAGCAAAGGTCAATTATAACACTAGTAACAGCAGTTAGGTTATCTGATTACTAGCTGTAAATTGGCCACTTGATTGGTTGCCACACTGACACTGAAGTTCAGAAGGTATATAAATTCCGATATTCCGATAGGCATCACTGCTGCGTGAGTTCTTAACGGAGTCGATTTTAAAATATGAAAATGAATATATTTTGGATTATTACCTATTTGATTATTGCAAACTATAACGCGTTTTGCAATGAGGGTTTACTGCGGGCTTTAAAACTACTTCTTTCTATTAAAGAGGAGTACTGCGCGGATATTATTTGGTGTACCCTGGGCGCAGTCTTAGGAACAACAAGTTTAGCATGCTGCCATACATGTTTCTGTACAGACCAGTGCGTGAAATACGGCGATTGCTGTCCGGATTATGAGCTGTCTAAATCACTCGGAGGTCAAGTGTACGGCAACGTTTCGGAATTGTTTACCGTACTAGAAAACAAAACAGTGGTTGATCACGTGACAGTTCTGCCTGCTGCAAGGGATAGTCTCAAAACCCACATATATGACAGTGATGACACCACAATCAATCAATGTGTCCGTGCCCATATGCACGAATTTGTAATGAAGTCAATTCATACGAGGGCTTACGAAATGGTAGCAAGCTGCCCTTATAATTATTCTAGAAAAGATATAATTCAAAAATGTCAACAACGTACACACGATCTTGAGCAGCCCAACCTTGACCATCTTGTACCGGTTACTTCTTCTGTTACTGGACTTGTGTATAAAAATAAGCATTGTTTCGCATGCGGCTATGAGCACAACGCGACGGCTGTTAAATGGGACATGTTTCTGTTTTGTTCAAGACGTTATATGGAAGAAGGATTCAAGAGTATGGTCGCTAGAAATCCTTACGAGTTATTTCTTGAGTATTATCAATATGGTTTGAGTAACGATGATTGTATCATAGTTTATAAAATACCCAAAGTCGCTAACCAGCGTCGCGTACCGAAACGATGTTTAAAAATCGATATAAATAGCTGTAACCAATCAAGCAATATAAGTAATTCGAACACTGACTTAGAACAGGCATGCAGCCTATTTAAATCGCCCGTATCTGTTAATTCGGAACCTAAAAATATCAAAACCGTCTTTAAAAACATCGCATGCGCTTATTGCAATGGTATTGCTTTTAATATCTCATGCACGCACATTAATTACGAGATCACGTTGCAGTTAGACTTATCGAATCTCAAGAATGACGAACATATCAACGTTTATGAAAAACTAGCTTTCTTAGATGTGAACACTAAGGATATATCGGATCAACATGAATGCAAAATGGGGTATATCTACGACAAATATGAGGTAAGAATTTTTCATAAGCTGTTGAAAATTGCATGAAATTACGGGGAGTGGGAGGGATGAGATGAGGGATGGGGTGCAGGTTGTTGATTTGACCTGGTTTTAGTAGCTCATGCACGCACTTTTTTACGAGATCATGTTGCAGTTAGACTTATCGAATCTCAAGAATGACGAACATATCAACATTTATGAAAAAATAGCTTTCTTAGATGTGAACACTAAGTATATATCGGATCAACATGAATGCAAAATGGGGTATATCTACGACAAATATGAGGTAAGAATTTGCTGTCGAAATTTTTCATAAGCTGTTAAAATGTGCATGAAATTACGGAGAGTGGGATGGATGAGATGAGGGATGGGGTGCAGGTTGTTGATTTGACCTGGTTTTAGTAGTCATGCATGTGTACTTTATGTTAAAGACGCCTCAGGGCCCCGTTATATAAAACAATTTATGATAATTTGGATCGTCGAAAGACAAAAGTTAACACCACCAACTGTGTTCCTGAATTTTAAAGTAAGCAATTACGTGTTAAATAACTGCAGAAAACATATATGTATCAGAAAATCAAACATTCCATCAATTTTCTTTTGTGTATAATATAGAATAGAATTCAAATGTATTACTTACGATCAATATTATCTTAAGATGTTTAATTTTTAAAAAACCCGCAGTTCCTTAAAGACACATGCGAAAAAATAATGAGAGCTATTTTAATCGGATACTATTAACAATTCTGGCGACACAGATAATTTAACTGCTGGATCGCATTCCAAATTGATTTCAGACGGCGTCTTCAAATTACGATGTTTGTGTCTAGAAATATCCAGATATCCGTCAGATGTACGTCAAATAACTATATCTATTATTGAGAAATTTACAATCTCTGTCTGAAGGCCTGTCTGAATGTAAACAAAATGAACATCTACATGTTTAGTTTAGTTTAAACTTATTTATTTTACATCGATTGTAACGAAAGCTCTATGAACTTATTTGAATCACTCTCGATGTCTTCCTGGGTAGAACGCATATGGCAATGGCGGGAATCGAACCCACGACTTTCGGATCATGGGTCCAATGCCCTACCACTAGACCTCAGCGCTCCACATGTTTACGGAACTACATGTTTATGGGAGCTGTGTTCACATAAATTGCATATAATCGATTTTTCACACGTATGTTGATCGTCGATGCCCACATTCTAGGACTGGTCGCTTTAATCCAGTGGCTAGCACAATACTTTTTCCATTTCTCAAAAAGGTTTAAATAAAAATGTAATCGTTTATAATATTGACCACCTACCTCAATTCCGCACGCCTGCAAAACCGGAAATTATCCGCCTTAAATTCTCGGTATTGTCTTGGAAAGCTGACTGTAAATGGGTCCACCACCAAGCATTCACTGCGTTGCAAAATGATAAGTCATAACCACTTTTGATAAACCTTTAAACAAGTTTAACACGGATAGTATGAAAGTGATCATGGCCAAGGATCTTACAAAGTTTGTAAATCAAGTCACCATAGAAGTCAGGTTGAGATAGTCCTTGTCACAGAAGAGTTTTTAAATTACTTTATATATTTGGAAAGAAGATCAGGGTTACGATGATAACATTTTGCAAAGGTTTTACGAAGTTTATGGTAACGGTAACCCTGATGGGGTAGCTTTATAGTTATACAAATATTACGAGTATTAAAGTCCTCAACTTGAGTACAAGCTCTGCAAAAACGAATCAGTTGAGACACATAGACCCCATAAGAAGTTGCTCGGGGAACATCCCCATCTAAATGGGGATAATTAACAATATCAATATTTCGATGGAGAGATGTAAATCAAGAAAAGAAGCGTTAGTATCAGAAATATTAGCTTTGTTAAGTTGAAGTTCCTTAGGGTATATATTATTAACCATAGTAGAAAAGAAAGGGTTGTCAATGTTCAATATGTCATCCAGGTACGGAGAGATGTCACTAATGGCCCCAATAGCATCTTCCTGTGTATCTGGTAAAAGACTCAAAATTAAAACCACCAATAAAACACCTGCTGTTTATTGCTCTACTTATCTCAGATGGACTGGCTCTTCAGACCAGCAGCAGAGATTATGGGGAAAAGAACATTGTGTCAGTAGAGCGCATACGTGCAACGGACATCTTGCTTAAGAATTATTATACTGCATTTATGGTACAGGGATTTTAGGCATACAGCCAAACCAGCTTTATTATTGAAAGATTTGAACATCTTGGAAAATGGTGAAATAATTATCAATGAGAGTGCCAAATTGACACAATATACGCCCGTCATACATATGGAATTCATGTTTATATGCCCATTATCGGCATGTACACATTTACATTGATGTTTCCGCCCCCCCACCCCCCCCCCCCCATTCGGTGGTGGGGTGATAAGAATCAACCGACTGCCCGTTACTTAGCCGAGGGTAGGACATCCCCCCTCCGAAAAAGTAACTCACCTGTTGAAGTTGGAGAAGGAAATCCTGGTGGTTGAGTCGAAGTCGTTCATTTAAATAAAACGGACATTGCATAAAATAATGTTCGGCGTCCTCCTTTTCATGCCAACACTTCTCACAGGTTGCGTTTTCTTTGATTTTGTTTATAAACAAGTCATATTTTAGATTACTGCATTTATTTCTTATCCGTGCATGAAATACTATCTACGAATTCCAGAAAAATAAAAAATAGGTATTTTGGGCGGATTAAAGTATTGATTTGTAATAAGAGTTTTAAAAGCAGAAAGAGATTCTGCATTTCGTATATGTTCAGGTATTGTATTTTATAACGATATACACGAGGGAATAAATGAATTACTAAATAGCTGCGTTCTCGTATGAATAGATATGTAATCATTTGAATGTCTTAAGTTGTAAGGGGCAACTCTGCCAACTATGTCAGGGAATAAATTTGAAAAAAAAATCGGACAAATAACAAGCTTTAACATTATAAGCAATTATAACTTTTTGGTATTTTCTTCTATCTTCTAATGGTAACCACCCAATTTCGGTATATAAATTACGAATAGACGTTGACTGTTAATCCAGTGACGATGCGAGCTGCTTCATGTTGAATTTTTTCTAAAGTGTCTTTTTCATATTGTGTGCAGCCGTCCCAAATAACAGAAGCATATTCAAGTATTGGTCTCAAAAACGATAAATATATTTGGTTTAAAGCTTTACGATTGATTAAAAACTTTATTTTCCGCATCATTCCTAATATTTTAGAGGCTGACGTAGTAATATTGGTAATATGTTCGTGCCAATTACCGTCATGACTAAACGTTAAACCCAAGTGTTTATGGTGTTCAACAAAATTAACTGGCATATTATTCAAAATCAACGAGGGTTGCTGTATATGTCTTCTGAGAGTAAAAATAATAGCTTCAGTTTTAGTTGGATTAAAATCAACAAGCCACTGTTTAGACCAAGCAGATATAATATTAAGATCGTGATTTAAGATTCTCTCAAGATCTGCAATATTAAACGAAGTAATTGCAAGAGATGTATCATCTGCAAAAATATGAGTTATACTAAGAAGATTGTCAGCAATGTCGTTGATATATATAAGAAACAATAATGGACCCAATACTGACCCTTGAGGGACACCAGCAGATGTCCCTTTAATGTTCGAGTAACTTGAACCGATAAATACCTTTTGGGTGCGTTCTGTTAAATAACTTTCGATCCATTTTAGCATATTGCCATTAATACCATTTTGTCTGAGTTTAAAAAGTAGGCCTTTGATCCATACTCGATCAAATGCTTTCGACACATCACCGAAAATTATACATGTGAATTGGTTAGCATCAATACCTTGACAAATTTGGTGATACATATCAATCAGTTGATAAACAGTAGAATGGCCTTTTAAAAAGCCGGACTGCAACTTATAAATAAGATTATTTGCAATGAAAAAATTATACAAGTGTTTATAAACAACCCTTTCCATTAATTTACCAATACAACTTAACAACGCTATTGGTCTGTAATTTGAGGCTAAGTTTGAGTTTCCTTTCTTAAAAAGTGACAATATAATGGCAAATTTTCATTTATCTGGAAATTTACATTCAGTGAGTGATTTATTAAACAATAATGCCAGAGGTTTAGAAATAGAGTGTTTTGTATTTTGTAAAATTGTGTGGCTTATTTTGTCCTCACCAACTGCTTTACTTATTTTGTCCTCACCAACTGCTTTATTTGGATTTAATGTAGAAATTATATCTAAAATTTCAGTTTCGTTAATTTGCATATCTGTTAAAGTATTTTGTGTTTTAAGAGTACATTCTGGAAATTGGACATTATCTTCCTTCTCATGTATTGAAGAAATAGAAACAAAATAGTTGTTTAAACAATTAGCTTTATCTATATCACTGAAATAATACTCTTCTTCGCCATTCGAAGATGTGGTTTTTAATGGGGGAATATTTTCAGAGTTTTTATTAGACTTAACTAACTGTTTGAGTAATTTCCAGTAAAGTTTTGGATTAGACCGGCTACTTTCTGATACTAAATTTTCCATATTATCAAAATATTGTTCTTTGGCATATTTCTTTAGGTTATTTACTTTATTTCTAAGAAGCTTGTATTTTAACCAGTGTTCTGTTCTTTGTGTTCGTATTGCATTTGTCTTTTGTCTGTCGCCCTGTCGTGAATATCGTCTTATTTCTGAGTCGTACCATGGCTTGTCATTTGGTCTTATTGTTACATCTTTGGAGGGAATGCATTCATTCATATACTATAAGACAATATCAGAGAAACGATCGCATGCCTCATTCACAGAAACGGTATCAATACAATCCCAATTAGTTGTTCTTATCATTTCATTCAGTTTATCATAATTCCCATTTTTGTAGGACCATATCCTTCGTTTTAAGGTCGGATGTAAGACTTTAGAAAATGGAACAAATACAAACGTGATTTTGTGATCACTTACTTCTGGAGGGACGTCTATTGTTCCCGCGTTTAATGAAATAAGCGAATCAGAAATCAGAATAGGATCAATTAACGTTGCTGATGTGTTTGTAATTCTAGTGGGTTCTAGTATCACATTTGAAAGGTTGTTTAGGATCTTAATATTTGCCAAATGCCTATTATTAGCATTTAACTGATCTTCATTTATGTCTCCAACAATAATGATATTTTTGCATACATCTAACGCTTTTTCGATCGATATGTTTAAATTAGTCCAAAAAAGAACCGGTGTATTTGGTGGACGATAAACATTGCAAATTAAAATTTCGTTTTTATCATACTTAATTTCTACCCAAACTGCGTCATTTGAGGGGTTTTCTAATTCAGGTTTGCGTTTAGCCACTAATTATTTAGAGACATACGTTAAAAGCCCGCTAGAATGCGCAGATTTATCCAAACGATAATTATAGAATCCCTCTAACTGCAAAAATTGATTACTTACATCAACTGTTAAATGTGTTTCAGTAAAACAAAGTTTGTCAAAATCAAGAAGATTATGTTCTATATATTCGATTTTGTTTCATATACTTCTAATATTGAGGTGTGCTACAGATAAACTGTGTTGTATTTCATTATTGTTTTGATCAGGACCGAGGTTTTCAGCAACATCTCCAGACATAATAACAAGCAACAGAACAGTTGTTGCAAACGTTAAATTAAGAATGCTTCTGCCAAGAACAATGAGACACAGACTAACGTAAGGAGTGATATAGGTTTTAAACATGTTCAATGTAAGAATAAATTCTAACAAAACTGATTTACATTTGCGCAGATTTATCCAAACGATAATTATAGAATCCCTCTAACTGCAAAAATTGATTACTTACATCAACTGTTAAATGTGTTTCAGTAAAACAAAGTTTGTCAAAATCAAGAAGATTATGTTCTATATATTCGATTTTGTTTCGTATACTTCTAATATTGAGGTGTGCTACAGATAAACTGTGTTGTATTTCATTATTGTTTTGATCAGGACCGAGGTTTTCAGCAACATCTCCAGACATAATAACAAGCAACAGAACAGTTGTTGCAAACGTTAAATTAAGAATGCTTCTGCCAAGAACAATGAGACACAGACTAACGTAAGGAGTGATATAGGTTTTAAACATGTTCAATGTAAGAATAAATTCTAACAAAACTGATTTACATTTAAACACTTCAGAAAATAATATGCGACTAGACCTGTTATAAAAATTTCCGATTGCCATCCTCCATGCACTTATGTCGTTACCCATTAGGTAATAAAACTGTTCTGAAACTAGGATTAGACAATCGGGAATTTATGTACCGTGACAACGACTCCTAGCAAAAAATCACCACACAGCATGATTCAAAGAAGTTGAAAGAAGTTACTGAAGGAACGATGAAAAGACACGCGTACACACACTCGTGGAAAATCTGAGTCAATAGAAAAAATATAATAATGATTATCATTATAGTAAGATATTTGTGTACCAGCCGGAGACCAAAAAATAAATAAAAAAATACACAATTTATTTAGACATGTCTTTCAAATAATGCTACATAATTAGAACGGATTATAACAAATAAAAAAATCAACAACAAAAAGCAAAAGAAAACCAGTATACAAGTGTAAATGAAAATAATTAGAATAATCTACATTTACACTCCCATATGCATGCACACAAATGTATTCATACGCATATGTACACGTATATACATACATACACATATACCCATATTCACATAACACATACACATATATATATATATATATATATATATATATATATATAAAGGGAGAGAATTTGAACTCACTACGGCAACTTTCGAAATTGGGATCTCGTAAGAGATTCATGTTCACAAGGCAGAATTATATATGGGGAGAAATATTTGTGAACTACCAAGGACAGACAACCTTCGGACGAACTACGGCAGGGCGCCTAGCTATGACGAGATACACAGAAATCAAGCGTATATATTCACTCCTTAAAAAAGGTAGTTGCAACACACGTTGATAAACTGTATCTCTACATCATAACACACTCGTCTGAAGGCACAATTAACATATAGACGCATACATACATACAATTATAGCTCATATGAGTGGGCCACATTTAAGCGTTCAACCACACACAGCTATATTGAGACAGTGACAATGAAAGGTGCCGGATCTGGGGATACTGTGAATTCAGGTATATATAATAAAGGGAGAGAATTTGAACTCACTACGGCAACTTTCGAAATTGGGATCTCGTAAGAGATTCATGTTCACAAGGCAGAATTATATATGGGGAGAAATATTTGTGAACTACCAAGGACAGACAACCTTCGGACGAACTACGGCAGGGCGCCTAGCTATGACGAGATACACAGAAATCAAGCGTATATATTCACTCCTTAAAAAAGGTAGTTGCAACACACGTTGATAAACTGTATCTCTACATCATAACACACTCGTCTGAAGGCACAATTAACATATAGACGCATACATACATACAATTATAGCTCATATGAGTGGGCATACGGCTTATTTAAGAGGACCACAGTTTGAGAGGCTGAAGATGTATTAGAGAAGTTCGAAACAGAGAGTGGAACAGTAGTAAATATAACTATTAGTATATAACTATTAGTATATAAAAACACCGAGCTATAATTGTATGTATGTATGCGTCTATATGTTAATTGTGCCTTCAGACGAGTGTGTTATGATGTAGAGATACAGTTTATCAACGTGTGTTGCAACTACCTTTTTTAAGGAGTGAATATATACGCTTGATTTCTGTGTATCTCGTCATAGCTAGGCGCCCTGCCGTAGTTCGTCCGAAGGTTGTCTGTCCTTGGTAGTTCACAAATATTTCTCCCCATATATAATTCTGCCTTGTGAACATGAATCTCTTACGAGATCCCAATTTCGAAAGTTGCCGTAGTGAGTTCAAATTCTCTCCCTTTATTATATATACCTGAATTCACAGTATCCCCAGATCCGGCACCTTTCATTGTCACTGTCTCAATATAGCTGTGTGTGGTTGAACGCTTAAATGTGGCCCACTCATATGAGCTATAATTGTATGTATGTATGCGTCTATATGTTAATTGTGCCTTCAGACGAGTGTGTTATGATGTAGAGATACAGTTTATCAACGTGTGTTGCAACTACCTTTTTTAAGGAGTGAATATATACGCTTGATTTCTGTGTATCTCGTCATAGCTAGGCGCCCTGCCGTAGTTCGTCCGAAGGTTGTCTGTCCTTGGTAGTTCACAAATATTTCTCCCCATATATAATTCTGCCTTGTGAACATGAATCTCTTACGAGATCCCAATTTCGAAAGTTGCCGTAGTGAGTTCAAATTCTCTCCCTTTATTATATATACCTGAATTCACAGTATCCCCAGATCCGGCACCTTTCATTGTCACTGTCTCAATATAGCTGTGTGTGGTTGAACGCTTAAATGTGGCCCACTCATATGAGCTTTAATTGTATGTATGTATGCGTCTATATGTTAATTGTGCCTTCAGACGAGTGTGTTATGATGTAGAGATACAGTTTATCAACGTGTGTTGCAACTACCTTTTTTAAGGAGTGAATATATACGCTTGATTTCTGTGTATCTCGTCATAGCTAGGCGCCCTGCCGTAGTTCGTCCGAAGGTTGTCTGTCCTTGGTAGTTCACAAATATTTCTCCCCATATATATATATATATATATACACATGTGTATATACACGTACACATATACACATATACACACATACATATACACACATGCATACATATACACACATGTCTACACACATATACATCTACATGCACATACCATATATAAGTACACATACATACATATAAACACATACACGTACGATATAAACGTACACATAAACCTACCTACACATAAACCTGCATATATGTATTCATTAATACGCACCTACACATGAGTGTAAATATTCGCGTACACTCGTACATACGACAGCGACAATGATGTACATATATATATACATACACATACACATACACATACACATACGTACACATACATATACACATACATATATACATATACACATACATATATACATATACATACACACGTACACACATATATATGCACACACATATACATATACACAGATACATAAATATATATACACATACACACACATACATACACACACATATATACATACATACACACATACATACACACACATACACACATATAGGTAGCACTTACTCGGTGTTTTTATATACTAATAGTTATATACTAATAGTTATATTTACTACTGTTCCACTCTCTGTTTAGAACTCCTCTAATACATCTTCAGCCTCTCAAACTGTGGTCCTCTTAAATAAGCCGTATGTGGCTCCAAAACCTCTTGCGGCTTCCAAGCCTAGGACTCCTTTAACTATATCCCCAACAACTCTTACATCTACTACATCTACTTCAGATTCTTCTACTTTAGATATTAGTGGTACATTTTCAATTGCTTTAGTTTTGTTACTTAAATTTCGATTCGGTGGTTCCACTACTTCGGCCGATAAAGGATCTGGATATTGTTTAACCACTCATAGGATATGTTGTCTTCTTTTTAATTTAGTCTTTTGGCTGTTACTTGTGATGCGCAGGCTTCATAAACGCTGCTCTCAACTAAATTCGCTCTTCGGGGCATAGAATTTTGTCAGATACTGGGACCATACGCCGCTGGAGTTTGGAGTTTCTTGGAGTGTTGGTGACGACCTCTGTGGAATTGAGCACTTCCTCCTATTTCTTGGAAATATCGGCCCTCTACTTCTCGAAAAAACGTTACGATGGAAACTTTGCAAAGCTGATTGGGATACGTTTCTCTTTATGATGAACAATTAAAGCCTTTAGTTTTCGAGGATGTCGAAGACGCAACTACTCTTTTTACCAAAACCCTTCACGTTATAGGTGTTCAAACTATTCTAAAAACCTCGGCAAATCCAAAACACCCACCTAAACAATGGTATGGTGATGACTGCAAAAAGGCAGTCAGCGATCTTAAAGCTGCATTGAATGCTTTTTCTTGCGGCCAACTCAAAATAATTTAGACACTTTCAGAGTTTCTCGTGCGAAAGCCCGTAGTTCTATTAAGGATAGCTAGAGGAAATCCTGGAGAGCTTATGTCTTTGGGCTGAACTCCCGCTCATCTCTTAAGATGACGTGGGACATGGTTACGGAAAATAAACGGTAAAGGTAATTCTAGTTGTGTAAATCATCTTAAAACTGATAATGAAGATATTACCTATGTCAAAGATATTATAAACATTTTGGCAGAAACATTTTCTAAAAACTCTTTTTCTGAAAATTGCCAACAAAATTTTCTGAAAAAAAAAAGAAACTAAAAGAACAGAAGAAGCCGAAAATTATGGAGAAATGCAATAAACTGTTCACACTCAAAGAACTTCGGGAATCCCTTAAAAAGGCTCATGATACATCAGCTGGTCCTGATGATATCCATTATCATTTATTAAAACATTTACCTGAAACCTGTCTCTCAACACTTCTTGATATATTTAATAAGGTTTGCGTGACAGGAAACGTCCCCGATTCTTGGCGGGAAGCAATCGTTTTTCCAGTCTTCAAACCTTGGAAAGATCATACGGACTCAATAAATTATCGCCGTATTGCTTTAACAAGTTGCATATGTAAAACCATGGAAAGAATGATAAATGAGAGTCTCGTTTGGTACCTGGAATCAAACAAACTGATAACAAAGTATCAATGTGGATTCCGGCGCCAACGAAGCACAACAGACACATCTCAGTCGGGTTGAATCATTTATTAGGAAAACTTTCATAGAGAGAGAAGAGCTAGTCGCTGTATTTTTTGATTTGGAGAAAGCTTATGATACTGCATGGAAGTACGGTATTATGAATGATCTTCATGACCTTGGTCTTAGAGGCTGATTACCAATTTTTACAGAGAATTTCTTAGATGATAGATTTTTTTTTATTGAATTGAATTTTATAGTCGCACCAACAGCTAAGGTCATATGGCGACTTTCCAGCTTCCGTTGGTGGAGGAAGACGTTCCGCAAGCCAGCTGGATAGCTTCCTCACATAAAGATTCCTAGGCCCCTGAGGGATCGAACCTACAGCGGTGAGGGGCAAGAGATTTCATGTCAGAGACGTTAACCACTCGGCCACGGACGACTCCTTAGATGATAGACGTTTCGTGTCCGAATGGGACCTCTCTGACATTCTGACAACCCTCTCTGACATTCATGAACAGAAGATTGGTGTGCCACAGGGCAGCATACTCTCTGTCACACGTTTTAATATAAAACTTAACAGTATAGTTAAAAACATCAATCTTGGTGTGGATTGTTCTTTATTTGTTGACGACAATTACAAATAAGTCTCAAGAAACTTCAGACCTGGTCTGATGAAAATGGTTTTAAATTTTCTAAATCTAAAACTAATTGTATGCACTTCAAGTAAACATCATGAAGACTCTCATCTAACACTAGACGGGTCACCAATACCAGTACTGGATGGGACTAAATTCATTTGTCTTATTTTTGACCGTAAATTAACGTTTATACTACACCTTAAATACTTGAAGGCCAAATGCCTTAAAGCTCTTAATTTATTTAAAGTTTCTGCAAACACTAATTGGGGAGCAGATCGAAAAGTACTTTTACAGCTTTATAGACCTCTTATCAGATCCAAGCTGGACTACGGCTCAATAGTATATGGATCGACTCGCAAATCATACTTGCAGATGCTCGATCCTATATGTAATCAAGGATTACGACTCGCCTTAGGTGGCTTTCGTACATCACCAGCCGAAGGTCTATATGTTGAAGCTAATGAACCACCACTGTCTCATACAAGGGACAAATTAACCCTTCAATGTGTCATTAAATTGCAATCTAACCCTTCAAACCCAAATTTCGATACCGTGTTTAACCCTAATTATGACTCCTTTTTGATCAAAACCAGAAGGCCATTCGACCATTTGGTCTTCATATTACACCAAAATTAAGAGACATTGAAATCGACCTAAATTTGATCGCCAAGTTCACAAATTCCACCATGGACTTTGGAAACGCCAACATTTTTTTTTTATATTTGTAACAGTAACAAATCCAATACATATCATACTATCTTTCAAATCAAATTTAATGAAATTACATCGAAATACAGTAACTTTCAACGTTTATACACAGATGGTTCTAAAGATGGAGATAAGGTAGCTGCAGCAGCTGTTGTTCTCAAACACAGCATAAAGAGTCGCATGCCCTGACAAGGCCTCTATCTTTTTAGCTGAACTTAAGGCAATTGAACTTGCCTTAAATTATATTCAGGAATCTTATGATGACCATTTCGTAATCTTTTCTGTTTACCTTTCATCTCTTCAAGCACTGGGTAATATGAAAAATGATAACCCAGTTGTACTTCAACTTTTAGAAAAGTACTATTCTCTTATAGTTGAGAATGTTATTTTCTACTGGCTTCCAAGCCATGAAGGAATACGTGGTAATGATAGAGCTGATAGACCACCCACTTTTCCTAGGTAGAACCAGTACTGTACATCTCCCGCCATCCGTTAGAATCGACACTTCCTCACTTACAAGTCGAGCTTCCAGTGGGATTCAAACCAGCAGCGGTGAGAGGCGAAAGTTTTACAACGCAACGTCGTTAACCATTCGGCCACGGAGACGCTTATGACCATATGAATGTTAGTCTAAACAGGATATGGCAGTCGTCATTTTGAAAACTTTGACATAATTGTTCTAAATTACCAATAATCTAGTTGAAACCGGAAGCATGTGTCTGTTTTGTATTTTGGATCATCCACAGTTAGTTCTTGGGTATAATAATCAAGTTTCTCTCTTTTTTTATTAATTTATAAAATAGTGCGTAGTCTTCATGTCGTTTTTGTCTGGTGTGTCTATGTCAGCCAATCAGAAACGATACCAGAATTTCTGTTAAATGGCTTCCGCTTCAATGTTTTTAAGAAGAAAGTTTCCAGACGTTTATCTGAAAAAAAGCAAGCGTCGCAAATGATCTAGACTACCACTAATCTTCTCAATAATAATGTTTAATTATCTGCGTGCCTTCATTCCTTTTAAACACGTGGTGTAAACAATGAAATCATATAACGCTAACCTTAAAATAATATCACTGTGTATTGTTTCAAAGAAATATAAAAAAATCAGACAGGGAACGTAGCATTCAAGGAGGACAGTCAACCACAAAACACAGAAAAAAAAACGCAAACAGACAAACAAGAAGGCAAAAGTAATAATAAAAGTAAACGACATCACAAACACAAAAGTGACAATAGGGCTACCGCCTTGGAACGGTCAGTGGCAAAGTAGGCCACTGGGGGTTTAAACCGGTTCTAGGGTGCACCAAACCTCACACTTACCCTACTGTCATCCCATTAAAACAGGACAGTGTAAATAAAGAAATCCCTGCCATGATCTAATCTCTAACCAACAAGGCAGCATCAATAGGCAATATAAGTAAAACACAAATATGCTCGTGTAAATATAATACAAAAAAAACTATAGCCAAGAAAGCCACAATGAAGGTACTCAATGACTTGGCAGAAGCCAGAGCAATAAGAGAATACACCATTAAGGGCACGACAAGAAAGATCATAGACAAACATCAAACGCCACCGTCCCAATGGGCTTTAGGTAGGCGTCATCATAGGGTCCACAGCCTGTCCGGTCATCGTACAATTAAAGAGGAAAGCATAGTGGCGAACTGTAAACGGGTCTACCACCAAACATGCAGTACGTTGCAAAATGATAGGGTCATAACCTCTTTTGATAAACTTTTTAACAAGTTTAACAAAGATAGTATGAAAGTGATCATGACCAAGAATCTTACGAATTTTATAAATCACATCACTATAGAAGTCAGGTTGTGATAGTCCTTGTCGCAGAAGAGTCCTTAAATTGCTTTTATATTTGGAAAGAAGATCAGGGTTACGATAATAACATTTTGCAAAGGTTTTACGAAGTTTATGGTAACGGTAACCTTGACTGAGTAGCTTTTTAGTTATACAAAGATTACGAATATTAAAGTCCTCAACTCGAGTACAAGCTCTTGAAAAACGAATAAGTTGAAACACATACACCCCATAAGAATTTGCTCGGGGAACATCCCCATCCAAGTGGGGGTAATCAACAATGTCAAAATTAAAATCATCTCTCTTGCCATAGATTTTGCTAATTATTTCACCATTTTTAATCGAGAGATCTAAATCAAAAAAATACGCGTTATTATCAGAAATATTTGCTTTATTAAGCTGAAGTTCTTGAGAATAAATATTATCAACCATGGTGGGAAAGAAAGGGTTGTCAATGTTCTGTATGTCATCCAGATACCGAGAGGTGTCGGTCTTATTTGATCTCTTTCATCGGAGACTTTATAAGTCATCGGTGTTTTTTACTTGACGTCTTTCTGCAATCTTCAGGCTGCAATTTTCTGATAAAAGCTTGTTTATGATTCAGATTCAGTTTATAGACGTTGCCACATGCTACACTAGTTATTGTCTTATTTTTTTCGTATTGTTCTCCATTACATACATTTGATGTGTCATTGTTTTTATATGAAACCAGCTTGCAGATTTTAATACCTTCTATTAACCATTAGATGCTTTTTAAAAGCAACCATTGAATAAAGAAACCTTCATTACTGAAATAGCAAATCAAATGTGTGAAATATATTGAAATACAGACTATATGACATTTCAAAGGAATGTTTAAAGCAAAGTAATCAATTGTACGCTATATTCCAATAAAAAATAATAAGGCCATCCTTAAAAAAGTGTTTTTTCTGTTTCCCGACCCAGGATTTCATAAATGGGTAGGTGGATGATAATTTTTGCTTGTTTGCCAAGGAGAGTAAACATCTTAAGATATTAAAGGAAAATATACTGAAGATAGTTTTTTTGTTTGTATGGTGTTTTAAGTCATTTTTAACACATGTAACGTTATATATGACGGTCGATTTTTTGTGGTGGAGGCAGACCATCCACTTCTTCTGGATAGAACCAGTACTGTACACCTCACGCCATCCGTAAGAATCGACACTTCCTCACTTACATGTCCAGCTCCCAGTTGGATTCGAACCCGCAGCGGTGAGAGGCGAAGGTTTACAACGCAACGTCGTTAACCATTCGGTCACGGAGACGCTTACTGAAGATAGCAACAACAACAAAGCAAAAATGTTAAAGAATTTCTATAAAAAGGTTGAGGTCCTTTTTCGTGAGTAGGTAGGGAATCTGCAAACCAAAACTTTTTTATTGTCGGCCTATCCCTAGTGGCGTGGTCTAGTGAAGGAGCGTCCGCATCGCATGCGGGGTGTCGTAGATTCTATTTATACATTAAAATATTTTGGAGGATTACTTTTCGTCGAGTGTCGAGGAGTTGCGAGTTACAAAACGCGAGTTGCGAGTTACAAACCAACAGATTGCGAGTTGCGAGTTACAATCTGAAAATAACGTAGAAAATGTGAGTTGCGAGTTACAAGCCGAAAATGCGAGTTGCGAGTTACAAGCCGGAAATAACGAGTTGCGAGTTACAAGCTGAACATAACTTAGAAACTGCGAGTTGCGAGTTAAAAGACAAAAATGCGAGTTACAAGACAACAATGCGAGTTGCGAGTTATAAGCCATAAATGCAAGTTGCGAGTTACAAGCCAAAAATGGGAGTTGCGTGTTGCAAAAAATTATACAATAAAATTAATTTACAAAAAATAATATATGTAATAAATATTTTCAATAAAAGAATAAGTATTGTTCTTGTCTGCTTTATACAAAAGTATAATAAGATTCTCCTAAACAACTATGAATATCTTAGCAAAGATTTATTTCTTTGCTTTTAAATAAATGGTGAAAGAGGAACTATTTTTTGAAACAAAATATCCCTACATTACAATGCTGTTAATTGATACAACTGCCAACAGTCCACTGGTGGTGTTGTTTTATGTAATTCAGGAACAACACCCAGAACAGTGTATCAATGAAAACATCAATTTATTGCTTATCAATGAGGTACTCTAGTGTCAAAAGTTGATAAGTCCTCAGAGTTTGTTCATTCAATGGTCAGTGCACACACATGGAGTGATTGTTTATTGCCAACTTCTTTCACCAGACTTGATTTTGAGATCCATTTTAAATTTATATTGTTGCATATAGTGCATATGGAGTCGAAGCCCAAATTGAACCCTGCATTATATTTATACTGAGGTAAAAACGTCTTGCAAGTTTTTGTTGCACCCTGGAAAAATCAAGAAACTACTGCCATAGACACAATATTCTATTAAAAACACATCAATAACAGTCGAACATCTTAATGACCTAACGAATAAATGAACGTAGGGGCCAAGCCCGTAAAGTCCCAAAATGTCAGTATATCCTGTATACAGTATTATTTCATCTAAAACACTTGCTAGACGTTTTTTCCTCAGCATATATGTAACTGACAGTAGTATTTTAGTCTCCAATAAATGATACTCTGAGTAGGAACCATGGCATAATATTAGTCTCCAATAAATGATACTCTGAGTAGGAACCATGGCATCATATTATTCGCCAATAAATGACTTGTAATTGAGGAATTGTCGATTCTTACGGATGACGGGAGGTGTAAAGTACCATTTTTACCCCGGAAAAGCAAACAAACAAACAAACAAAAAAAACACGAACGAACGAACGAAGGAACGAACAAACAAGCAGACTATTTTTATTAGGTCTGTTATAAAATCAAGTACTTCTTTTACAATACTAAAACAATAGTGATGGTTTACATATACCGTTAACTTACAAAAGCACGCCTTCCTTAGTGTAAGTTTTGTAAACAAATTGAGACCGTCGTAAACAAATAACATACTTATTATGTTTTGGGCTTTATACATGTAAGTCCAATAAGTAGAAACTAATATCGAAAACGCTAATAACAGCCACAACGCACTGGGACTGGTTATTCAAAAAAGAACCTCCGCGTGTTATATTACGTTTCCAATGTGTCATAAAGGTTTACCACCACAAATTGCATATACACTTCCGAGGTGTAGTCGAATGTAGTTCATATTGTAAAAATAAATTCCTCCTTTTTGTTGTAAATGGACATAATAAGTAGGGGAAAATAACCAAATTCTATTCCATATTGTTGTTGTATGTATACGAAGTGTATTGATAGGTTTTACTGGATACTTGGTGAATATTTTCCAATTTTCGAGTCTATGCATACACTTTGTGAGCAACTATCAATGAAAACAGCTGTACCTTTGACCTATGCTAATTAGATTTCCTATTCATGTAACATACATTAATGGAATAACGTAATGCTTTCACAAGTAATTAAATATTAATGTTTTTACAAATAATCAAACTTAGCCTTGTATCAGGTATGTTAGAGATACATAAAGGATGATGAAATGGTATATGATAAAATCATGGCAGCCTTACTCGCGGTAACGGTCACTGAGGATGCTTTTGATTTAGTAGATCATAATTATTATAATTATGTATGTTATGCAGCCTTCCATATGCACGTAAACATCTACATACGCCATGATGTTGTAGATGTCTTGGTTCTCGATTTAAAAGGACACATGGCAATCTTGATTTTTTTAAAAACTCGCATCGTCCCGTTAGTTTTCTGCATAATTGTATATGTTCAGTCATTACTATTAATTATACAAATACTATAAAGCAATTTTTTGGGGGGCATGGTTGATTATATTGCACCAATACTTTAGTGAAACGTGTATCCCCCAGAGGCCTTTGTTGCCACTGACCGTTCCAAGGCGGTAGCCCTATTGTCAACCCTTTTGTGTTTGTGGTGTCCTATTTGGCCTTTTATTCATCTTTAAATTTGTTTTTTTGCTTCTGTGTGTGTTTGTGGCTGACTGTCGTCCTTGAATGCTGCCTTTCCTTTCGATTTTTATCTCTATATTTCACATCCGGTCAGGTTGTGAAATTCAAGGAGAAAATAAAGGGGTTTACTCCGACTTTATCCTCAATCTCTATATGAAAAATGAAAGTATTTGTCCGTGATTTCAATTAAATGTATGCATCTTGGTGTTTTAAAATCAGACAATACCAAAAGAAGATACATTGATGTACACAAAAAAAAAAGCTTTTAATATAATTACCACTACAAACTAGTTTTATAAAAGGCTAACGTCAGTTGAGCGCCAACGATAAACACCGAGTTTACTCCCTACCAGAATGTGGAGGTCTTTTATTTTATTGTTCACTGATTGGTCAAATTATTTTGATGATGTCATGTGAAAGTTATGAATATGCAAATAAGGTTTCAAGTCAAACTGATACTGGATTAATAAATGGACACGCTGATTTAAATAATTGATAAAAACTTAAAGAATGTCGTGTGTCCTTTTAATGGTGACAAATAGTAGACACTCCCTTCCGATGTGAATGTAAGATACCGTTGCCTGTTTGTAAGACTGGCAAAGAATTACAATATATCAGGCCTTGAATTCACCAACCATTCTTCAAACAATTCTTAGCCTTGACCTCAAGTACTCAAATTTCGTTCACAAATATTCCCATGACCTTCAAAGAAATACAATGGTATGAAGTTGCTATTTATTAGAATTTATCATATGTATACATAGCAGCCTGTTGTGAACGTTTATGCTTTAAACTTATATAAATATGTGTGATTAAAATTTGCATACTTGGACTTAAGTCTAAGAATATTCTCTTTTATTTTATGCTTAGCAGTAAAATAGTGGATTTTAGCAATGAAATAAAAGTGGTATTACATGCGTGTGAAATATAGTTTTATTTTTTCACTGCCGGAACTACTTTTTTTTTCAAAAACTATTTTTTTTCCCGAAAGTTACTATAAATGTTATATCATTGGATTGGAAATAATTTAACTAAGAAAATGAGTCGTAGATTATTAAATCGGTTAAGTAGTTTAGAAGTTACGGGGAATTAAAAACAGCAATTTCATCATACTAAGCTAATGACGTCGTCAACGTTTTATTTTATTTTTCTGCATACTGCAGTACACTTTGATTATAGAGCATGAAATAAAAAGAAAATTATTGTGTTGTTTTGTCGTGAATAATAGATTTGATTTCATCTGAAAGTGATCAGATGAAAACAATCTGTTATTCACTCCAAAACAACAAATATCCTCTATTTATTTAAAGAAAAACGTTATAAAGGTATATTAGTGAAGAAGGGCGAATATATAAACAGAAATATAAAAAATAATTGGATACAACTTCAACATAATATAAAACTTGCAGACATGAGACATAAAAAGTTGAAATAATGTAACTGGAAACCGGTCTTCTCTGTGGATGTTTACAAAGGAAATATCTAAATTGAGTTTGCTTCCTTAAAAATGTTCTTATAAAAACGTTCATTTGTTGTTTTGACGACGCAGATGGGGAACAAAAATTAGAGAATATCTCAAACGGAGGATTGACTGACGTGCATTATGTACCGCTTTCGAATTTAGTAAAAACAACAACTTTTTTTCTTTTTATTATTATTATTATTATTTATTTAGAAATCTCCAATTACATTATGCCTGGGTAAATCAGGATAGTATGCTAGTTTTAGAAATACTTATATTATGCAAAATAGTTAAACGTCTACCTTGAAAAGCAATATTCATAATAAGCATAACCGACCAAAGGTCACACCTTAGAAAGCAAGATGATGCAGCTAATTGTTATAGTTGTTTATGTAACATTTATAGCATAATTTTTCGAGAGTGCAGTATATTTCGCATACGAGAAAAATATGCTATAAATGTTTTTTACCATAGCCATTTATCCAACTACGCATGTGCAAGAAGTTTAAGGGCGTTGCAGTTTTCAATAAAAATAACAGCTCGATCACGCGGCATGAGCATGACTCATGTTTTGATTATTGCAGCCAATCGCCTGTGTATATTATTGGGCAAATCCAGTGGGCAAATCGATCGTCTGTAACACTAATTAACTAAGAAAACCCAAGAGAAATCAAGTAAAATTAAGATTTATCTTTTCATTTTGTAAAACAAAACCGCACACGCATCTTTATGTGGGTATATAACATTTTCCCCAGTGTCTGGTGCCTTTTTTTTTTTTTATAGAACTTCGCAATTTAAAAACAAGTCTAAAGTCGCGGTTTATTTAATTATGCGTGTGTTTTTTCCATAACATTTCAACAAGATCTGGCAATATTATTGATTGAAAAAATAGTTTCCTCTGCACCCAAGTATTGTGACAAAACGTCTAGACGAATGACGTAAGCAAAAAGAAAAAAGAAAACGAACCGTGGTTCTTTATGTAATCTTCTTTATTTAGCTGGCGAATGCAGCTATTTCATATATGGTTTTCGTGTTTGCCTATTGTTAACTTATAATAATAACTTTATTTCAAGAAGGTAACATATTAAGACATAGTATTTACACAAGTCCTTTTTACAATATGGCAATCTTTAAATCAACAAAATATAACAATGTAAGCATATAATGCAAGATAAAACCATATATGCATCAATTTATAACTTCAACAAGACAGACACATTTTCATACTTTTGTAACATAAGGTTATAATTCGAACTTGGGTTTCACACTTTCATTAAATGAAATGATTTTAATTTACTCTTAAATGTAACTAAATACAACGAGGCTCGTATATCAACGGGGATCATGTTCCAAACTACCATTCCTGAATAAACAAAAGTATGTTTAACTGACTGTGAATCACGAAGCTGACGATAAGCATGCTTTACCCTGATCTTCTTTCCAAATATAAAATTAATTTAAGGTCTTTTCTGCGACAAGGACTATCGCAACCTGACTTATATAGTGATGTGATTTATAAACTTCGTAAGATTCTTGGTCATGATCACTTTTATACTATCTTTGTTAACCTTGTTAAAAAACTTATCAAAAGAGGTTACGATCCTATCATTTTGCAACGTACTGCATGCTTGGTGGTGGACCCTTTTACAGTTCGCTACTATGCTTTCCTCTTTAATTGTACGATGACCGGACAGGCTGTGGACCATATTATGAAGCCTACCTAAGCCCATTGGGACAGTGGCGTTTGATGTTTGTCTATGATCTTTCTTGTCGTGTCCTTAATGGTTTATTCTCTTGTTGCTCTGGCTTCTGCCAAGTCATTGAGTACCTTCATTGTGGCTTTCTTTTTTTTGTATTATATTTACACGAGCATATTTGTGTTTTACTTATATTGCCTATTGATGCTGCCTTGTTGGTTGGAGATTAGATCATGGCGGGGATTTCTTTATTTACACTGTCCTGCTTTAATGGGATGACAGTAGGGTAAGTGTGAGGTTTGGTGCACCCTAGAACCGGTTTAATCCCCCAGTGGCCTATTTTGCCACTGACCGTTCCAAGGCGGTAGCCCTATTGTTAACCCTTTTGTGTTTGTGATGTCTTATTTGGCCTTTTAGTCATCTTTAAATTTGTTCTTTGTTTCTGTGGGTGTTTTTTTTATATCTATATTTAGCAAGTAGAATATTATATTAAGTATATATTCATTAATTGTCATTGTTTCTAAAAATACAACAGAAAATTGAACTGTGTGTCACGGATGTATTTTATTTAGATTATAGTATTTCCTCTTAATTTCAACCAAAATGTTTCTCAAATGAACAAGCATAACAAGATTAGATATTGTTTCTCGTGAAAATATTGTCGTTTGCATTTATTATTACTTGTGCCTTCTTGTTTGTCTGTTTGCGTGTTTATTTCTGTGTTATGTGGTTGACTGTCCTCCTTGAATGCTACTTTCCCTGTCCGATCTTTTTATATGTCTTTACAATTCAATTCCTAGTGAACTTGTCTAAAAATCTTGAATGGTATAAACACATATTTTCGAGCGTTCATAGCGAACCGTTTCACATATGGAAAATGACTTTTCCGTAGATCAGTCTACTCAAGTGTAGCATGCGGCTATATTACAGGGATCTTTATGTCCGGTATTTTTACGGAGCAGATCTTAAGTATTGACATTTGGGAGTAAGTTAATGAAATCGCGAGTATTGGAATGTAATAAATGTAAATATGTAAACGTTTTTTCATGGATGAAAATCCATGATACCGTAAATAATCATGAGAAAGTTTAGTTTAATCAGATTCGGTCAAATTGCTAATCATCGTCGTATTCTCCATAAACATAAACAAAGCCAGTAATGCAATCACCGTACATTGTACGGTGTCAGACCGGTGAAAATCAGCCCATTCAACACAATGCAAAAAAGGCTATATTTGGAGATCAGTCACAAGTTCCACAACATAAGTTCACTTAAATACACTTTAATTCTGTGATTAAAAACATTTGGCTCGCAAACGGTCCCATATCTGGAATAAAACACCGAATCAGTTTTACACCATTTTACGTCATTCATTCACACTATGCATATTTTGAAATAAACATCTGTCAAATCCACATCTCTACCTAACCTCTGTGATCATATTCTCCAAAGAAATAATCCTGACAAACACAGTACTTACTATTCATGACAACTACTTTAACAGGTTAGATTTAACAATGAAATAAAAACTAATCTTGGGGAAACACATGCAAACTAGAAACTTTGGATTTTTGCAAGGA
Organism: Cyrtodaria siliqua; assembly: GCA_037043455.1. Taxonomy (NCBI): domain Eukaryota; kingdom Metazoa; phylum Mollusca; class Bivalvia; order Adapedonta; family Hiatellidae; genus Cyrtodaria; species Cyrtodaria siliqua. The sequence goes on from JAWPHD010007612.1 coordinate 35,031, forward strand.
ACTATTTTAGCACCCTACGACCCGGAAGTACTTCCTGACTGGTCTGACACCGTTCACCGTTAAACGGTTGAAATTATTACTTTTACCTTGGTGAATACTTACAAATAAATGCGATACCATGGTTGCACCAGTTTGCATCCATTGCGAAGTTGTCGCTAAATAGAGAAAAACAACACTTACTTCAGTTTGATAACTTTCATATTTTCACTATTGTACAACACAAACAATTGTTGGCATTCCTGTCAGTTCACTTACGCACATTAGGGTTTATTTACTTATCGGCAGCCTTTTTACGCTTGCGTAAAATCTTGCTTGTTTAGACATTGATATTAATATGAATACTTTCGTGCTCTTGCGTCTTTATACACAGTTTCACTAAAAACAATTCTTTTTGGAGATCCACCGGTCTCTTACCGAGCAAACGTGGCAATAGTCGAAATATCGATGTATACTTACCGTCAAGTAAACGCTTTTTTTCCCTATCAAACTACTTATATACTTCCTCTTCTGAGGAGTTACGTGCCAGTTGTGAACATTTTGTCAACTAGTATAGTTTCTCGTTCCTCCCCCACCTAGTTACCAAGAGTTCCCTGATGGTCTCCTTATAGCATTTGTTCTAATATTATTCAAATCGATTTTTTCTTTCTATTCAAATGATACGTGTATAAATTAAACAAACTGTCATCTCCATGTTAATTTGTGTGTACCACCAACATCTTTAGCATTTGTTAAATACGAAGAAGAGGAACTCTATAAGAATATTTCTTCGTTCCAATCCTATTAACTTTGTATGTATTTAAATTTATATGTTGCAAAAAAGCTGAACAAAATATGTTTAAACTAATATGAATACTTCTATAAATCTCGAGAAATACGCATCTAATAGTATTTTATTGACATCGTGGTATTGTTCAAACATGATAATGAAACCAGTATTTATTTATTTTTAAAACAGCTTCTTTAAAGGGACTGAAGTTTTAACCATGTTTCTACGTATCGTCCCACTTCGCAACACAGGTAAGCGTTCCATGACCTGGATGGTAAAGACGCTGCGGTTGAAACGGTCACGCCTCTCCCTGCTGCGAATTCAGATCCCACTGGGGGCTCGACTTGTAAGTGAGAAAGAGTCGATTCTTACGGATGGCGGGGTATACAGTACGGGTTCTACCACGGAAAAAGTGAATAGTCTGCCTCAACCACGAAACAATCGACTGTCATATAGTGATAAAAGTTCTGAAGATGACGTATTAAACACCATTGGACCAACAGACCACCGACCGACCGACCGACCGACCAAACAGTCAGTGGTCCATCACGCAAGAAAAAACGTTTGATGGCAAAACTTAGTAGAAATTGGCATGTATGCTTAACGTTATCCTTAGGGTGGGTGGATCACCGTTCCAAAGCATGCCAAAGTTGAAAATGCTCGTGAGCCTCAAAATTAGGTCAAAGGTCAACTGAGTGAAAATAAATGATATGGGGTTCTAATAATTAAAATAAAGTTGAATGTATAGCATTTGTTCTCCCAAAAATAAGCATCTTTGTGTAAGATACATGTTACAGTTAACAGACATAGCAAAATTAAGACAAACAGATTATAAAAAAATAAGGTCAAAGGTTAATAAGTGCATTTTAAATGCAGTTTAATGAAAATTATTCTGATTTAAACATGAATTCAACCAAACAATCATTGAAAACCACTTGTTTTGAAATTGTTTTAAACAACAAGTTAAATCATTATGTAGGACGTACAAAACTGCCCTGCTTCAAGTTTCCTGAAAGATTTGTTAATTAAAAATATTAAGGGTTTGATTTGTTTTAGAAAAAAATGCTGCCGTGATGCTTACAAAAAAACTTCATCGCTACTCTGCATCATCTTGTGTCCATTTATTTTGGCAGTTGCTTGGCATGTTGCGTTGACAGAAAAGAATGCAGTGTAACAACAACATCTTAAACAGGGATGCTCAGATGCACAACCGCTCCGGCGTTATATTTGATCGCATTGTCACAGGAGCGAGAGAGAGGCTTCACATTTGACCAGTTTAGTAGAAATATAGCTCCAGAATTAGTCAAGTCTTGAACTGTACCATTTGACGGTCAAAATCCACAGGACGTCTTTACCATCGATAAAAATGACTCCATGCTTTGCTAAGGTTCTATATCCTATGCATGGCATTTCATACGAGCTGCATTTCTTCTTTATGGTTGTCTCGAGCTCGCATGCAACAATGTTAAGGATTTCAATTATCGAAATTAGTTATTACAAGTAAACTCCTTCAAAAAGGTTTTCGTTAGCACAAACTTGACAGATCTTTCTCAACATTCTATCGCCGCAACGAAAACCTGGAGAAGTAAACACCAACCTAAAAACTGTTCTGCGACTAGGAATATCACAACCTTTATTCTATAGAGATGTGATATATAAACTTTGGAAATGAAAGAGGTGTGACGGATTTCCAGACCACTTTACAAAATTTAACCCGGAAATTCGTCAGAAAAGAAAAACGGTCGTTTAGTATTAAAATGCACTTCATGTTTGGTGACTGACCCCTTTACAGTCAACTACTGCGCTTCACCTTTCTCTTGTGCGATGACCGGACAACCTCATGGGACTCCATGACTGCCCCTTCTGAAATCCTGAAAGGGAGGTTGGCTGAGGCATGAACTTTTCGTCCCTCGGGTTTTGTGGTCATACCCTAGATTGTTTTTTTCTTTGACGGCAACTGCTGTGTTTCTAATTATGTTCAGCTCATTCGATTTGCTAGAGCGTGTAATGATGTTATAGACTTCAATGATCAAAATCAAGTTATTACAACTAAACTTCTTCAGCAGGGTTTTCGTTATCATAAACTACGTAGATCTTTCTCTAAATTCTACCGCAACGAGAGCCTGCTGGAAAAGTACAACACCAACCTTAAAACATTTCTGCGACTAGGCATATCACAACCCTCATTTTATGGTGATGTGGTCTATAAACATCAAAAGTTAAAGGGGTCTGACGGGTTTCCTGACCGCTTTACAAATTTAATCAGAAAGTTCGTCAGAAAAGGATACAACCCTTTGGTTTTACAGCGCACTGCATGTTTAGTGATTGACCCCTCTACAGTCAGTCATTACGCTTCACTTTTCACTTGTGCGATGACTGGACTACCTCTTGGGACTCTATGATTGTACCTACTGAAACCCAAACTAAGGGAGGTGGGTGCATGATCAATCGTCTCTTGGGTTTTCTGGTCGTACCCTAGATTGGTTTTCTCTTTGGCTGCAACTACTATGGTTGTTCAGTACGATTCTGGATACATCCTGAGATGTTTATTATTTTGTATGTGTTTCTTTAGTTAGTTTCTCTGGATGTGGACTTTATTGTTAGAGAATTCCTTTTGATGGGATGTAGTTTTGTTTACACTGTCGTGTCTATTTGGGCGCTGAAGACAGGATAATAGCGAGGATTGTGCGCATATAAAATCGATTCAAGCTAACCAGTAGGCCTTATTGCCTACTGACCGTTCCAAGTCGTTCCAAGTCGGTAACCCTGTCTTCACCACCCTTTCTGTTTTTTTTTTTATCTCTTTCATTGTATTACCAAGTCCTTGTTTGCAGTACAGTGCGGACCTACGATGCCATTGCGTTCGGACGCTGTGGTTTCTATAGGACCCTATATCTCATTTTTATTTAATTTTACAATAACACATACATGTATCGTTTCCTAATTTCTCCGGATGTGGACTTTTTTATTGATTGGATGTATATTTATTTACAATGTCTTTTCAATTTGAGTGCCGAAGACAGGATAATAGCGAGGTTGTGTACACTTAAAATCGATTTCAGCTAAAGAGTGGGTCATTTTGCCTACTGACCGTTTCAAGTCGTAACCCTGTCTTCACCATTCATTGTGTTGTGTATCGACCCTTTTTTCGTTTTATAGTTAATTTGCTATTTATGGTACAGTGCCGTCCTACGCTGCCATTTCGTTTTGGTGCTGTGTGGACTATTTTTCTCATTTATGTAGCCTGTAGCTACATCTTTGATGTGCATACATAAAGACGCAATGCCCATCTTTTCAGAGCAGATGGATTGAATGTAATACCACCAAGCCCCCGACCATACCGCATACACGTTATTTCTATAAACATGTCTGACCATACAGCATTCCATAGCCCAGCTTCATATGTCTAACCACAGTTTAGATATTCTACTGCGAGGAGTTCTAGTCCCTATTTATACCAATAAATCCTCATGACATTCGATACATTCTAACAAGCTGTGCAAGACTTCCCCCAGTGACTATCTTAAGAGCCCTAGTGCTCTGTGGATAGTACTTTCCGGAGAGCATATTTGATACGCCTACAAAAACAGCATTTAAAACCTCTTCTAACCCACTATTAACCGTTAATACACATACACAACCAAAACACTCCTTAGCATATGCATATTCTCAAGTCTTGGAACGATATTGTTTAACAATGTAGGATGTACCTACATAATATTAATTGTCAAACCGCACAGCTGTTGATCCCCTATAAAGACTGTAAAAGCTTGTCCGCACTATATTGTTAGTTTTTGCGCCTCAGCCTCAGCAGACATGAATTTGTCTAGACCAGATAGCACCATATCTATAAGTGGCGTTTACATGCATTTGGTGGCAGGTTTTGTATTTAAAGATGAATGGCCACCCTTTTTGCAGTATTATCAATTAACAAATTGAACTCTTAAACATCGTATGAATATTTCTTGATAGGCCCGGAGAGAAACATACATGTAAAACCGCTATTAAGTTGTATGTAAAGATAAGTATTATGTGCATGACGTAGATACTACTTTTACCACTGCGTGACTGCACGGGAAAATGAGATAAATCTGAATTGTACAGCTGCATTATTCTCGCTTTTCACAATGCGTGAATTGTAAATATATATTGTTGTGTATTGATTTCGATTTAAATAAACGTAAACATGTTCATGAAACAAAACATGGCCGGAGAACTTTAAGGCAGCCGTCTAGATAACTAAAACAGCTTAATTAAAAAGAGTCACCCCCGAAACTTAGTCATAGACACCAAAAGCATTGTCCAAGCTGATCTAGATTTCAATATATTGTCATGTTAATGTCACGCCAGCCATCTTTTTTGGCAGCCATCTTGAATATGTGTATTTACTTATAAGTTATTAAGCTCTGGAATAAGTCAGAACTTGATTTTTTGACAAAAAAAACACTACCCATAGACACAAAAATGAATGGCCTAGATAATGCAGCAGCGGAGATATTGTCATTGTAGTGTCACGGCAGCCATCTTGGTTATTTGTTTTTTATCTAGTAGGTAATGTGTAGTCAGAAATAAATTATTTCACCCCAAAAACATAGTCATAGACACCAAAATGATTGTCCCATCTAATAGAGAAGCCAAGATACGGTTATTGTAATGTCACGGCAGACATCTTGGATATTTGTGTTCAATTTTTAAGTAAGGTGGAGTCTGGAATGGATTCCTTGACCCCAAAACCTATGCAAAGACACCAAAATGATTGTCCTAGCTAATGCATAAGTCGAGATGTTGTCATTTTAGTGTCACAGCAGCCATCTTGGATATTTTTATATAAATTATAAGTAAGGTGAAGTTAGAAATGGATTCCTTGACCCAAAAAACAATCCATAGACACCAAAATGAATGTCCTAGCTAATGCAGAAGCCAAGATATTGTCATATTTATGCACGGCTGCCATCTTGGCGGCCATCTTTAATATTTCAATTTCCTCAAGGATGCCAATGTGACATCATTTAGATTCAGAATCAGCATACCTTAAATATATTAAAACCATCAAAAACATTGTGTGGACGATAATGTTGGGTTTTGTCGTCTACTGCCGGACTATCTGCATAACCAGTTGAAAACTATGACGTACAGGTATATACCAGTTGAAAACTATGACGTATATACATGCAGGTTGCATGCAAAATATATATGTTTAACTCTTCCTAACTAGTCAATATACGTGCACAGTATCCGCAAAACCTAAAAATAAAAAAAGACGAATCCTGTCTTAATTAATATATAATCTCGTATTTCCCATTGCATTTGTTTGTACTTATTGAACTATATTTGCATAAAATGGCCGGATGTACGGACAGAAAGAGTTTTAAAAAATCTGCACAACTGTATAAATGCTATCAAAAATAAAATATATCAAAAAGAAATTGAATGTGTAATTAGTTACATAAATGACGATACTATGATTACATAGCGATTTTGCCGATTTTTGCACTCATTTGACCTCATTCTTTACCTTAAAATGCATATTAACGTCTGGCATGCTTCAGATCCATAATGTAAACGCATTATACAGTAGAAACGCCACGGACCTATAACATATCAGTTCTGTTCGCATTTTAACTCCGCGAACATGGACTATTTCTTTGTATTTTACGGACTATTTTACGAATTTTCAATTAAAACAGACGCCATTTTTTTACACCCGAAATTGGGCGCGCTACTTCGGCGAGCACTACGGGTACCTATGGAGTCTAACAACACGCGTACAGTGTTTCATACCGTATATTATGTAAACACTAATACCTTACCGGACGAAATAACATCCCATTATGTGTCAGCACGATGTAGTGTTGGTGACTGACAGGTCACCGTGACATAACTTGACACGTGAAATTGACATGTTGTTGCAAGTTGGATTTGGGATTATTGTCTGCTGCTGGAGGTCCATGATCAAGGTATTTGTTTTGTCATTAAAATGTGTTTGTTAATAAACAGTACACCCCCCTTTTAGATCGTGAATATTTAGACATTGGCCAAATATAGTGCCTAAAAAAGTAGTGTATACTGTATAATAGAAAGTTCATAATCACTATAAGTGTTTTTCGTGTACTCCGATCTTTCCAGTAACTGGATGTACTGTAAACTGTAGAGCGTTTCGTGGAATAAAACAATTGCTAGTAGAAATGCTATCAATGTCCCCCGCACCCCGCCCCCACCCAAGTACGGTAGATGGGGGGGGGGGGTAGATGGAGCTTGCATACCGAAAACAAGGAGGGGGTAAAAAATACTAGAAACCCCCTCCAACCCCACCCCTCAGATGCATGAATTTAAATAGTTAGCGTTGTCTCTATGTCGTTATGTTATCCCCATTTTCTCGCACATTCGTGAATACATAACCCGATACAACTACCATTGAAACAATGTAATTTGACTGAGATCGGTCAGATTCATATTTATGTACAGTAAAGTTTTGAGGCAAGGAAGTGATTTTGAATTTACATTTATTTACATTTACTACATACTTTCTGTTGCGAAAAAAACAACGCAATTTCGAGAAAGTACATTTCACTTAAAAGCCTTTAAGACGGTGGAGCTACTACGCTTGCCTCCAGTGTGTCTCAAAAGAAATGACTATTCCATGGGCTTGAAATATGCTGTGAAAGTGGAACAATGTTTTAATGGATCTCCAGTCGGGCTACATTATATTTTACATGTATAATGAATGATAAGAGATGTTTTTATTACATTAACCGTGTTATTGAGCACAAGTAGTATTCATGCTTTATTCAATTTAGTTCTTCTTTTATCTTTTCTTTTTTAAATATGTTACATTATGTATAACAAAGGATAAACTATGTCTGTTTGATCATTGACATTGGATTGATGTTGTTTTCAGAGAGGCCTCAAATGTGAATCGTGCCCTTGAGCAGCTCTAAGTGAATTGTACTGACGACTTCAGAGTGTCAAGCCGTATTAAATGCCATTGGATCATATGGAGGTAAGAACCTTTTTAAAAATTGTTTGCACTTGTGTAGTTCTTTAAATGGAGCTTGTGTTATGCTTGCACGGTGCTGTTCAAAGTTAGAGTAAAAAATAAATCAGTGATAGTGCAGCGTGATTGTCATATGACTACATGTACTGGATACATGCGAAAACAAGTTGTGTTAAAGGGACACTAGGCAGTCTTTATTTGTTTAAAACTTCTGGAGTTCGGTTAATTTTTCTGCATAGTTTGCATTTGTGCGTCATTAATATTATTTATTAGAATAGTTCAGAAGAAATTGTTTTACACATTACTTACTGTTGATAATAGTGCACCTATAATATAGTTAAGTATTTGATAGAATAACGAAGACAAAATGAAACACTTTTATTTAACTTTTAATGCAAGCAGGTTTAAATTTAAAATGTTACCAGGTTAACAAATGGAGATGCTAATGTTAAAGCTTGATAAATACTTCAAGATTGCCGTGTGTCCCTTTAACATCATCTAATTGGTCTATGTGATGGGTCCCCAATTTATTAAAGGGACACAGAGCAAATTTCCAATCTTGTGTCTGTTTTACACATTTTCACATCAGAACAGACCACACATCTACAAAAGTGTCTTCTCAACTGCCCTATTTAATCATGTTTTATTTCTAAAACTAGCGGCATCACCAGGTTTTGAGAGAGAAAATAAATAGCTGTATATTAATGTTTTCTCCCCATGTAAAATGACCTTACTAAGTCATTAAAGTAAAATATCCTATGAACAAAACGTGTAAAATTTAACAATTTTAGATTTTTGGCAACACTTGTATTTTATTCCCCTTCTAGTAAAAATGGCTTATAGAGCATTGCACCCTCTGTCAGATCTTACTTTCCATATAATAGATTTTTGCTGTACTGTTGGGTGAAACATACATTAAAATGGTTCTATAATCATGTCAGTTCAATCATATACTCGTATGATACACAATATAATATGTATTGACCCTTTACTTGATGTGCCATTTACTCAGTTTTGGTCAAGGGACGTTTATAGCATATCGGCTTTGAATCCAGTGAACACGGATTCAATTCTTACTGGCGCCAATGGGTTACTTCGATGTGTCCTGCTAGCCTCGTTCGTCTGATGGGAACGTAAACCGGGTGGTCCTGTGTATCGGAGTCTGTCCTCCAAGCACGTTAAAGAACCATAGGTATCTAATCGGTAGTAAGCGTAGGGCAGGGTTCCTGGATGCCTATGTATCTTAACTCCTCTTTTTGGGGCGGCTCGAAATAACCTAAACAACGTGTTGATGAGGCGTTAAACAATAATTCAATTTTAAACTGTCCCATTCCCCTAAACATGCCCTAGCTCCCCTCGCAACACCTGATTCAAATTGAATACTCTGCTCGACTTATATTAACTTTTTATTCTATGTCTTTCTTTTCTTTCAGTCTGCACGTCATGTGGAAGAAGACTCCATGTACACCACTGGCCAGAGTCAATGCTGAAGTTTATGTTCGCTCAATTATTTGCTTAATAAAGTATATATATGAACTAAAATATTGTCTTTATATTTATGTCTTCCACCACAATGTGGTAGGTGAGACAAATTATATGCCCTATAAATATAAACGACCCGCACTTTTTGGATTCACGCGTACAGTGTTTCACAACACCACAAATCTTGCAAGTGCTCCATTGACACAATGTCATGTCCACGTTTATGTTATGAAATCTTCGAGTCTACACATAATCATGTTTGTTACTGACAGTAGCATGTATGTTACTCGTCAGTCATTTATTTACTTGGTTAAAGGGACACATGCCAATCTTGCTTTCTTTAAAACTCGAGTCGCCCCCTCAGTTTTAAAAGAACAGTTAATAGAATATACTTCTTTCTGCCTGTTAAACTTATATTAGTTTATCGCTTTTTCTGATTTCGAAAATTAACTCTGCAACGTATGTTGCCGCCATCATGATTTCATTTTCCGATATACCGTTGCAACATTGTTTGTTAAAATAAATTGGCCACTCTGACATAAACCCAAAGCATGTATAGATAAAAAAGTAAGTGTAAAATACATGAACACATACATTTTAAATATATGTGTTTACATAACGAAATTATTTAATTATTTCTGTAGCCGGTCGTCTTTCCTTAATGAATATGAATGTTGCCGTCTTTGGGTCGGACGGTCCTGTTACTTAATTAGTACTTGTCTCCGTTTATTTAAATTCTACATATATACAGAGGAGAGATGTATCTATATGATTTTATTATTATGCTCGCTTCTAAAATGACGAAATAAATCGATTTGAATAAAAGGCGCATTCTCAGCAATACACAACGTATTGTGTGTACGGGTTGGAGGGGGGAAGCCCACGGGGTTGGAGGGATACTACCGTAATGTTGCTCTCATAAATACTGTGAACATACTACATCAATAATATAACAACTACTGAACAATGCTGAAATCGATTTATCTTTATAAATGAATTCATAATTCCACAATTGTATTCCGTGCGAACATCGATTTGGAACGTCGATTCGGCGTATTTAAACGATTACGGTGTACTTCGTTAATTTTCGGGGGAAGAAAGTACTTGCCTCCGAATTTCTTTATATTTTACATATCTACAGAGGACTGATGTATTTACGCGTACATGCTTTTGTTTTTTTCTCTCGCTTCTAAAATGATGAAATAAATCGAATTTGATTAAAACTGCGCATTCGCAGCTATATACAACTTAATCAATACGGTATGGATGGTGGTGGGGCGGAATGAGGGGCGGGGTTGCAGGGATACTACCGTAATGGTGTCCTTGAGAAAAACGGTGAACATTCTACTCTAATAATTTATTAAATACAGAACAATTTTGAAATCAATATATCTCTTAAAAAGGATTTCACAATTTCATGGTTTTATATCCCGCGTGTACATTACTTCGAAAGGCGATTGTTCATATTTTAGCGAACACGGTGTACTTCGTTAATTTTTGGGAAAAAAAAGTACTTTTTTCTGATTGACTTTAAATTTTGGGTTTTAATAGTAGACATGTCAATGAACACTTTCAAGAAAATAAATTCATTCTCGTTGTTAAAACTTTTTTTTTTGCATTTTTTTCGGATTCAGAAAATTAGCACTGCAACATATATTTCCAATATCCTCATTTCCTTTCCCGACGTACCGTTACAATTTGGTTTGTTAAAACCTATTATGAGCACTCCGGCATAAACCAAAAGGATGTATAGATCAGAAATTTAATCTGGAATGCATGGATACATACATTTGAAATATATGTATTGAAATAATGGAATTATTTCATTTCTTGTGTACCCGGTCGCGTCTGTAAATGTATATGCATTATGCCGTCTTTGCGTCCGTGGGTCATGTAAGTTAATTTTGGGGAAAAAAAGTACTTGTCTCCGATTTCATTAAAAATTTGCATATGGACAGAGGAAAGATTTATCTACGCGTACATGCATTTGTTTTTATTCTCGCTTCTAAAATGACAAAATAAATCGATTTTGATTTAAAAGCGCATTTTTGGCAATTTAAACCTTAAAACAACCTAATTTCATCCCTTTGAAAAATACCTTTAACTATTAATGGGAATTACACGAAGTGTACACCAATTATGTTCGACCAATGTAGTTTGTGAATATTATTACTTTAACAACGATCTGTGATTGTGTTTTGTTATAATCACAGTTTATAAATAAGAGGTGAAGAAATCTGACCAGTGACAATTTTCCCGATAATGTCATTTTGTTATCGATTTTATCACGTGACCTTGTTTGATAAATATTCCTACGCCATAGGGCTGGCGTTCCTACTGATATTAGTCAAACAATTCTACTAAATTTTGCCATCACATTCAAAAATAAGCGTCTTTTCGTGTTTTGGATCACCGATTAAAAGTTGTATAATATGCTCTTTCCGCTATCTGAAAGTATCCATGACAAATATGTATTAATCACAGTATTTTTGTTCATCTTAGAGATAAAGATCATTTTTATCATTTGATTAACTATACCAATTTTTCCCGATTATTTGCAGGATATATGCCACAAGTTGCTTTGCCCCCGAAGAATGTACAGCTTCAACGGCACGTGTGCAGCCATGTTTAGTCACGTGACGACCGTTTACGTTTACCACAGTGTTATGTTAAATGTTACCACTAGTGAAATCATCATGGAATCAGACGCAGCGGAGTTCGAATTAAAACTTTACACAAAAATAGACTCATTACTGCAAGCCAAACCAATACTTATAATAAATAGCATCTCCCTTTGGATGAAACCTAAAGCAGGGAAAGCCTCGGTTGCAGACTACTATTTTGTATTTTTTACATTCTACGTTGAAAAAATAAGTGGACAATATATTGATGGCGTCGAGGCCGTTTACGAATTACTACAGGAACGTATCTCAATATACACGAGGCATCAGCAAATAGACGTTATCGTTGCCCTAACCATAACTGTTGAAATGGGTTTCGATACTGCAAAAGATCTGAATGATCAGAAAGCGCTACATCGTATCGTGCCGTCTCACTGGTATATCCATAACACAGACATTTACATACCGATCTCCAAAGCGTCATATTGTTACCGCATTGCACTAAACCAAAGTGACGTGATAATTATGACGCCCTACCATTACGCACTGAAAAGAGCACCACACCATGTGTTCAATGAATTTCAGTATTACAAGCGTTTCAAAGACGATAGCATTTATGCAGTTGTAGTCTGCGCAGACGACATGGTATCTGCAGGAGTAATACAAGAGAGTGTACTCGAACGTAGGCCAACTGAACGTCCTGCAGATATAGACATGACCAATACTGGGAAAAATGGTATTGAGACAAACGATATAGTTGATTACACATCTAAAGAATTTGCTTTAACGATCCTTGTCGTATCATTTATACTTGTATTAGGGATTGTTGTCATTTGTAGACATAGACGGAGAGCAAGCAACAGCGGATAGTTGTGGAAACTGTCATGTGACAACTTTTACCATTTACGATAATCCAAAGTCTTTGGCTTTAGTAATTGGTTTGAATTCTTGATTAAATCTGGTATTTGTTTCACAGAACAAAACGGAGCAGAACATGTTCGTTATTTATAACTTAAACAAATGCTTCTCGCGAAGTCATTTACATACATATTACATTTTTAACTTGTTTGACACATATTTAACTATAGAAAAACGAACAAGTGCGTGAGAAAAAAGTAAAAGGTGTGACGAGGTATATACGACAATGAGCACGGTCTGATGTCAGGTGGGACTAGGTATATACAACAATGAGCATGGTCTGATTTCAGGTGGGACTAGATATATTCAACAATGAGCATGGTCTGATTTCAGGTGGGACTACATATACACGACAATGAACATGGTCGGATTTCGGGTGGCACTATGTATATATGACAATGAGCATGGTCTGATTTCAGGTGGGACTAGGTATATACGACAATGAACATAGTCTGATTTCGAGTGGCACTATGTATATACGACAATGAACAGACATTACGAAATAGGAATATGCAGCAATCGATATACCTAACAAAGTTCAACTCTGTTTTGGGTTTGCATTACGAGTGATAGCCTGTGTATTGACCTCAGTTTTTATTTGAGGACAAGGTACTCAAGAGGACCGTTTTAACGCTAATACAGACACTGGTAAAAATCTCTTCATAGTTGTATTTAAACGCTTTCTCCCGCCAAGGCAGGTCCATTTATCGACGTATGTTCGACACGTTCGTGCCATTTTTATTCATCCTTATATCGGTTTTGTATTTGTCTATGGTTAACAGACTGTGAATATGTAGTGGCCGATAATCATGCATTACAACTTCAATTCCTAGTAAACAAGTCTAAAAAACTTGAATGGTATAAACACATATTTTGCAATGTTCAGGTTAGCGTTTAATTTCCTGAAATGACGTTTTCGTAGATCAGTCTATTGAAGTGTAGCATGTGGTAATATTTCCGGGATCTATACGTCCGGGATTTTTAACGGAACATAATGATAGTGTAAGTGAAATTGAATGAAACCGCAAGTATTGGAATTGAATAAGTGCAAGTCTGTATTTTCATGGAATAATACACATAAATCCAAGAATATATAAAGAGCAAGTTTAGTGTTGAATCGGTTTTATTTATAATAAATAACAAAATAATGGCCCCTTTAATACTTAGAAAAACTTGATTAAAGTTTATATATAGCTTGGATCTCGCGATTTACATAATGGATTGAAACTTTATCACACTTCTATTTCGTTAAATAAGCCAACAAACCTATCGACTGACAAGTTAGAAGAGTATTTCAAATCAATAAATAATCCTAGTGACCCATTTTTTCAAGAGATGAAGATATAATTTATGTTAATGATCGATTTTTTAACTCCGAAATGCAAATCAAGTTGGACGAAATTAATGTTCCTATTGCTCAATCCAAAATTAGGGCAAACGTTAAACAACTAGTTCAATGTCGATATGGGGCCCTGAGAGGGTATTAAATTAATTATTTATACACGGTATAGATACACTTGTTTCATATTTAGAAAACTTGTTTAATAAATTAATGGATAAGGGTACTTTCTGAACATATGGAGTGATGGTTGTATAATAGCAAAACATCAACAAGGTGAATTAGACGATATAAACAATTTCAGAGGAATAACTTCACTTAGTACATTAGGAAACTGTTTACACGTATTTTAAATACCAGATTAACCATTTTTGCAGAAGAATATATATATATATATATATGTCGGTGAAACGAAGCAGGCGTTAAACCTCCGATTCAACCTCCATCGCTCCGATTGTAAATTACGCAGGTTTGCTAGGTCGCCAGCTGCCGAACACTTCTGTTCAGATGGCCACACGTTCAACGACTTGTCTCTGACATGCATTGAACGCAATCCAAATTGGACCTACGCAGAACGTAAATTGCGTGAAACGTACCGGGTAAGACGCTTAAACACAAAACATCCAGTAGGAATCAACAAAAGTGACTAAATACATCTTACAGAATATATAAATTTTATACACACATACTCTGGTTTTTATTACTTCCCTTGATTCAATTTTCTCCATTTTTTTTTTAGCCTTATTCATAGTTTTAATTAGCTTTGGAGTTGTTTTTACTATATCCTGCAGTATCGATTCCATGTCTTAGGTATTGAGGTAGGGTTATTCAGTCACACACTCTCTTTTCATAACCAAATGTCATCGTACAAGTTTACCTTCATCGAACCAGCAATGTTCAATTATTAGTACTTTTGTTAACTCCCTTGATAAAAATATCTCCATTTATTTTATTTTATTTTTTAGCCTTATTCATTGCTTTTATTAGCTTTGGAGTTGCTTGTATCATGCAGTATCGATTTTAGGTTTTAGATTTTGAGGTAGGGTTTGTGTTATCTTTTTCACATATTCACTCTCTCTTCATAACTAAACGTCAGCGTACAGTTTTACCCTCATCCAACCAGATATGTTCTTTTATTAGTATCACATTTGGCTCCAGAGTGTCTATTCAAAGTAACCAGTTCCTGCAACACTGCCAAAAGATAAGTAGTTGTTTAAAGAGTTTTATTTAAACTGCCGTGTATTTTAGTGTTTGTTTTGTTTCGTATTTGTTCTTTTCGTGTATGTGTACCCCTTATGAAGGCGTAAGCCGAAAGCGCTTGGGTTTTTATAAACTGTAGCACTGTATAAATGTTTTTCCCGATATATATATATATATATATATATATATATACCGGCACCTTTTATTGTCACTGTCTCAATATAGCTGTGTGTGGTTGAATGCTTAAATGTGGCCCACTCATATGAGCTATAATTGTATGTATGTATGCGTCTATATGTTAAGTGTGCCTCCAGACGAGTGGGCTATGATGTAGAGATACAGTTCATCAGCGTGTGTTGCAGCTATCCTTTTTAGGAAGTGAATGCTTACGCTTGATTTCTGTGTATCTCGTCATAGCTAGGCGCCCTGCCGCAGTTCGTTCGAAGGTTGTCTGTCCTTGGTAGTTCAAAAATATTCTTCCCTATATATAATTCTGCTTTGTGAACGTGAATCTCTTACGAGTTCCCAAATTTCGAAAGTTGCCGTAGTGAGTTCAAATTATCTCCCTTTAATATATTTACTGAATTCACAGTATCCCAAAGATCCGGCACCTTTCATTGTCACTGTCTCAATATAGCTGTGTGTGGTTGAATGCTTAAATGTGGCCCACTCATATGAGCTATAAGTGTATGTATGTATGCGTCTATATGTTAATTGTGCCTCCAGACGAGTGGGTTATGATGTAGAGATACAGTTCATCATCGTGTGTTGCAGCTATCCTTTTTAGGAAGTGAATGCATACACTTGATTTCTGTGTATCTCGTCATAGCTAGGCACCCTGCCGTAGTTCGTTCGAATGTTGTCTGTCCTTGTTAGCTCACAAATATTTCTCCCTATATATGTATATATATATATATATATTAATACTCTCAAATAATAAATAATTATATTCTAAATTCATTGTATCAGTATTGATCTGGCGTCTGTCTATGGTAAATGTTTGTATAGGTACCTGAGGTTATATTCATGTATTGTGAATCCTCTATCGTATCAATATACGCTATGGTTGTCGTTATGTGACGGAAAAGCCCGAAGATATCCGACAAGTTCAAGAGTAGAGCCTTAGTATCAACCGGTTTCCGAAATCAATCTTTTTAGGTTGACTAGGTGGCCGAGTGGGCTGACGCGTCTGCTACTGGGCGAGACACTGTGTCGATGTTGGTGACTAGGGCTGTGGGTTCGAATCCATTGGTAAGTGGTTGGTACAAAATGTCCTCCACATATATATATGAAACGAAAAAGAAACGCAACTCGAGAATTTCCGCTATATATTGTATTTACAATATGCTGCTGTTAATCGAATGGTACATGGCTACGTAAGACCCTTCCTTTTGGAAAAAGACTAAAACAACACATAACAAAGCAAATAGTATTCCTTCAAAGTCCAAAGCAAATATTATTCCTGCAAAGTTTCATTATTCACAGAGTACGCGTTTGGCTCAGTAGTCCGGCAGATACATTCCCTTTTTGGACATAACCTGGATTTTGCGTCCATACAATTGCTGTTTGCTTTTTTGCATCTACGGACCATATATTATATGGATCTGAATGATGTCACTCTGTCATCATTTTGAAAAATTCAAGATGGCGTCAAATATTGCCGCCATGGCAATAATGGTGAAATCAAGATGTTTGGCTCATAAAGGGCATAAATAAGTACAAATCAATATATTATTATGTTTTATTCCTTAGTTCACATAAATATATATTAATACTCATAATTCAATGGTATTTCTTCAGCAGTTATTCCAAAACTGCGATATAAATAATGAGAGTATATCTACTAAATTATTTATTTTGATAAATATATTAGCATAAGAGTTTAACAGACATAACTAGAGCATATCATATAACGCATATTCATATATTACCATTACCTTTCATTTAAAATGTGACATTATCCCATTTGAAGAATCACTGTGTGTGCCCCTACACTACCCCTACCCCCACCCCCACAGATGTATGCCCCCTACCCCATCCCGATACGGCATATATGGACTGAGTGTCAACAATATAATCCCGATTTATATGTTGTGCATCTTTCATTACCTAATGCATAAGCAAAGTCTTATTTCAAAATATTTAAAATAAATTATCCTGTATTTAAACATTAACCTTGCTTTCAATTAAAGACGGACGAACAGACGGACGCAGATATTTCCATCGAAAAGCACGTGGATACTAAAATTGATTGTTTGATAACTTTGAAATTCAAGACATTTAACACATGTCAATTTCACATTTTGTCCTACATCTTAACTCTTGATTTTGTATTGCGTTTATGTCACTGGTATTGTCTTCGTCTGCTCATTCAAGCAGTTAATGTCACCATGGCATGCACCAAATGCCTGGCCTGATTACATCGGCATCTCATAAAAAGACACGGAGCTTCACTCTCGCATGGACATTTGATGAGCTTCAGGACATCTGATGCAAGCTCAATCTTACTTGGCACCATATTGGGACAAGGGATTTGGCAGCAGCATCCGGAGACCATCCATATGCCACAGGATCTAAGTCTGGTGGATCTTCGTCCAGAGCATATTTCCAGATACATGCCTGAAGATGAGCCCATTTAACGTTTTTCACAAACGATTCTGTTGTTGGGGGTAGAGTCTTCAACTTCGGTGTGGATGCTGGGGATTTTCCAACCCCTTTAGCCCATGAATACTGTCGGGCCTCGGACATGCTCTCCGCTTTGGATTGCCCATGACTAGTACATATGAACTTTGTTCACTGCTCAGTTATACTATCCATATTGGTATTTCTTTCACCCAACAAAGCAAGCGAATGTCCCGCTCTCAATATTTTCAGCACTGTTCATTTACCAATTCCCACAAAACAAGTAACTGTGTCACATCCGAACAGTGCATGCGCCTCTAGTAAGTCTGGGATAATGTCTTTGTTACTGTTAACAGTGGCTTGGATATCTGTAACTGATCTGAGTATAGTG
Organism: Cyrtodaria siliqua; assembly: GCA_037043455.1. NCBI lineage: Eukaryota > Metazoa > Mollusca > Bivalvia > Adapedonta > Hiatellidae > Cyrtodaria > Cyrtodaria siliqua. Next base: position 53,364 of record JAWPHD010007612.1, read on the forward strand.
TGTATCCCGTAGGTTTGTTAGAAATACCCATCCCACATACCCCAAATAGGCTTGTCAGCCAGTTATACATAGTATTATATGTTGATTTTGCTGGGCCACCCTACTTTCAATCGGGATATGATCGGACCGATTTTAACGGATCTCGTTAGGTATTGGTATTCTGTATGACGCTAGTATAGTGCGAACCCCGCAGATTTGTTGCAAGAACCCATCCAAGATACCCAAAAATTGGCTTTTCAGCCAGATATATATTTTGTATTATTCATATCTGTATAGTCTTTCAAAAGAAAAGTTAATTCAATATTAAGTAAATAGTAACTCATCCTCAAATTTTAAAGCACTTGTTCTTTTTCAAAAAAATCACAGAAATACAACTTTTAAGTAAAATCTAACTTGTTGTTTAAATGGCTGACGTTATGATCAAATATGCGGGATACGCACTATACTAGCGTCATATAGAATACCAATGTGATTTTTCTTGAAAAAGAACAAGTGTTAGACAACTTGAAGAAAAGTTACTATTTATTTAATATATAGTATTACATGATGACTTTGCTGGGCCACCATACTTTCAATCGGGATATGATCGGACCTATTTCAACGGATCTCTTTAGGTATCAGTATCTTGTATGGCGCAAGTATCGTGTGTACCCGTAGATTTGTTGGAAATACCCATCCTACATACCCCAAATAGGCTTGTCAGCCAGTTATACATAACATTATATGATGTCTTTGCTGGGCCACCATACTTCCAGTGGGATATGATCGGACCGATCCAACGGATATCGCTAGGTATTGGTATTCAATATGACGCTAGTATAGTGAGTACCCGCATGTTGTTAAAAATACCCATCCCACATACCCCAAATAGTCTTGTCAGCCAGTTATACATAACATTATATGATGAATTTGCTGGGTCACCATACTTTAAATCGGAGTATGATCGGAAAGATTTCAACGGATATCGCTAGGTCATGTCCCGATTGAAATTATGGAGGCCTAGCAAAATCAACATAATTATAATGCTATGCATAACTGGGTGAAAAGCCAAATTGGAGTATTATGTTTACCATTCCATGATGACAGGACGGCATCGTTAAATACAAAAAACATATATAAAAGTGAAATATTAAAAATGAAAAAAAAAACGCTCAATGGTGACAGGGTGACATCATTAAGATTCTGAAAATATATGGTCTGAAAATAGAGAATCAGCCGAGAACAATCGTATGGACCTGAATTCCGGGTCAAGTTGGATATCTGCCGGACTACAAGCAATTGAGCAAACTTAGGATGCACAATTTTGCAAACTCTTTAAGTTAAATACAGTACTGAAATGGCTCAATTTTTCAAAAGGGAACTTCAACACTAAATATTATGAATTTACTGTTACAAAGTGTACTGTAATTAAAACGTCCACAACATCACAGTTATGTCCTTTTTTTTTTACTGACTGCAACCTTTTTTTTTTACAAACATTTCTTTGGAATATTATGTGGAATTATGAAAATGTCCGAGTTGCGTTTCGTTTTCGCTTCAGTATATATTAGTAAGCTCTTTATGATTTTCTTCTGAACAAATTATAGTCAGATGAGTTATTGCTACTTAACAGTTTTTCAGTTGGTCTGGCATTTGAAGATAATATTTATAAACTCATTAAAAGGTATCGAATTTCAAAACGTGTCTTATGACTTTAAATATAGGTATAAATATCGAACAGGAAAAGCAGCATTCAAGGACGACAGTCAAGGACAAACACACACATAAACAAAGAACACATGTAAAGATGAATAAAAGGCCAAATAAGACATCACAAACACAAAAGGGTTGACAATAGGGCTACCGCCTTGGAACGGTCAGTGGCAAAAAAGGCCGCTGGGGGTTTAAGCCAGGTTTTAGGGTGCACCAAACCTCACACTTACCCTACTGTCAACCAAATAAAACGGGACAGTGTAAATAAAGAAATCTCCGCCATGAACTATTCTCTAACCAACAAGGCAGCATTAATAGGCAATATAACTAAAACACAAAGATGCTCGTGAATATATAAATACAAAAAAAAAAGCCTAGAAAGCCACAAAGAAGGTACTCAATGGCATTTCAATGTCTACGCTATTGACTCCTTTTACGCTATCAATGTAAATGTCAACATGTTTTGTGATAATATATATCCATTTGAGTGGATCTATTAAAACGATCTAGTGAAATCTTAGATAATCTAAGATAAGTTTATTTATAAATAACAGATATTGTGTATATATTTTAGGACCACGATACAAAACTTGTTTTGTACGCGGAAAATGACATTTAAGAAAACGACATTTAATGATAAGAATTAGGATTGTTATAAATGTTTGATGAATTCAAGCTCACCGTGTCTTAGCGCTAAATTTGCTTAACTAATTATTTATCCATAGCAATGTTTTATACTCAAACACTTTGTGTATACGACTAGATCTGTATACTATATGTACGATAGGTAAACTGTAGGGGTCTATTATCCGACATTCTAACACGACCTCCACAGTCTTTCATATACACAAAGAAGAGAGACAGCCGCATGTTATTCTACGATAAAATACAGCTGTTCCATTAATTCTCCACGTATATTTCATCCGTTGGAAGCGCCACGTTACATGACGTCACTTGGTAAATATACGTCACGAAGACAAACTCAACAGTAATTTTAATGAAATGTTAATTACAACAAACTTGCCATGCTCCCAAAATGCACACCCCCGATATAAACCCATCATATGCATCAGTACATATAAAATTATTAAGCATCTTGAACAAGTTGAGAACGTTTGACGTCATACAGCGCAAACTATATGACGTAAGCAATGACTTAATTTTTTGTCACTTGACTACTAGTGTATTGAAACGCAGAACTTTGCATACGGGGGCGCCCAATGGAACAGCCTGTAAACATAGCAGCCTGATTACCTTGACCTCCGAGATAATATATAGTGCCCCAACAACAACGTAAACAATGGGGTTATTGTTGTGTTAGAATCGAAATAATTATAAAAATAACAGTTTCTTACTTTATTGTGATTGTTGTTGTTTTTTACAATTAAAAGAGACGTTAGACAAGAAGACCCTTTGTCTTATTATTTATTCATTATTTCAGTTGACCTGCTGAGTGCGGCCTTATACATATACATTATCTGACTAATAGGCTCAATAAAACCGAGATCGCTGAGCCCGATACTTATATTTAGTTATCGGTGTACATTTTCAATTAATTTTGTTTTCTTACTTAATTTTCGATTCGGTGGTTCAACTACTCCGGCCGATAAAAGGCTCTGGGTATTGTTTAACCACTCATAGGATATGTTGTCTGCTTTTTAATTTAGTCTTTTGGCTATTACTTGTGATACTCAGGCTTCATAACCGCTGCTCCCAACTAAATTCCATTTTGTTTCTTTCACTCTTTGGGGCTCGTATTTTGTTAGATACTGGGACCATACACTGCTGGACCTGGGGGAAGAAAATATCTATATGTCCACCGTCATATGCATGCCATCTTCGGGATGGTTAAAATTATGTACTATTGATTTTATCAATATTTAGTTCTGCTCAACCCGGGGCTAGAGGGCGTGAGCGGTAGCATATATTACTACCGTTCATGAACAGTCTCAATCAAACCGAGACTGCAATATTTCGTTTGTGTCGTGTTCGGTCGTTTCCAAAGGTCGACTCTCATAATCATTTTCTACTTTCTTTTCTTGTGTGTGTTCTTTGCCCCTTCTTTGTATACGTGTCTGCATGCTCCGTTTACTTTCAATGTAACTGGAAATGTCAATATTGGCTCATATTGACGTGTAGTAAAGTCATATTGGGTGTGTAATGTATACTCGTTCGTAATTGGTGCAATTTTTCTGTTCATATCAAAGAAAGTACGTCACGTGGTTTAAACTATGTTGATTTCAGTGTGAAAATTCCCACGATGTAACAACAATATGTTTGTTTCAAATAAATGCTTTAGGTGAAAATCAATTGTTGCAACCTATTTTATTGTTCTAATTTAAAAATGCGTATGCACTAAATTGGTTATTAGATTTGTATTGGGATATATGGACTCGTTCTTTCGCGCATAAATACTGCTCTCCTAAAGTCGCGCAATATTAACACGCGATCGAACTCGTGCATATATCCCAATACAAGTATAATAACTTATAATTGTTACATAGATGTAAAGAAATATAAACAGATCGGACAGGGAAAGTAGCATTCAAGGAGTACAGTCAACCACAAAACACAGAAACAAAAACGCAAACAGACAAACAAGAAGGCAAAAGTAATAATAAAAGCAAACGACATCACACACACAAAAGAGTTGACAATAGGGCTACCGCCTTGGAACGGTCAGTGGCAAAGTAGGCCACTGGGGGTTTAAACCGGTTCTAGGGTGCACCAGACCTCACACTTACCCTACTGTCAACCCATTAAAACAGGACAGTGCAAATAAAGAAATCCCCGCCAGGATCTAATCTCTAACCAACAAGGCAGCATCAATAGGCAATATAAGTAAAACACAAATATGCTCGTGTAAACATAATACAAAAAAACAGTAGCCTAGAAAGCCACAATGAAGGTACTCAATGACTTGGCAGAAGCCAGAGCAACAAAAGAATAAACTATTAAGGGCACGACAAGAAAGATCATAGAGAAACATCAAACGCCACCGTCCCAATGGGCTTTAGGTAGTCGTCATCATAAATGAATTAATATAGATGTAACTAAATATTTTATAGGACAATATGCAGATGATTTCGTAACATAAAGTGATGATGGAATTTCATTCAATATCACTATTCAGCAACTATGCTGAAACGAAAAAGAAGCGCAACTCGGGAATTTCCGCTATATATTGTATGTACAATATGCTGCTGTTAATCGAATGGTACATGGCTACGTGACCTTTACTTTCAAAGAAAAAACTCTAAAACAACACATAACACAGCAAATAGTATTCATTCAAAGTTTCATTATTGACAGAGCACGCGTTTGGCTCAAGCATGTGAGCAAACTTAGGATGCACAATTTTGAAACTCGACGTTAAATACAGTACTTTTGCAAAGAGGAACTTCAACATTTATGAATTTCTTGTTACAAAGTGTACTGTGATTAAAACATCACAGTTGTGTCCTTTCTTTAACTAACTGCAACTTTTTTTTACAAAACATCTTGGGATTTCTTTAAAATATTATGTGGAATTAAGTGTGCAGTATTATAGGTTATTGAATTTGTATGGCTAAATATTACTTGGAACGAGTTGTTTTGGCAAAGGACGACGAGCTTGCTTATTGTATACTTTCATATTATTTTCGATCAATGTTAATTGTATGTCTATTACTTTTCATTGTATTTGTGTTATTTTTTATAGCTTTTGATGGAATTCCTATCTTGTCATTCAGTTTTGTGTGGATGATTATTTTGCGCGAAAACGACGTCGACGTCGGATGACGTCATTAAACATCAAGCGATTTTCTAAAGTTTGTTTACCATTCGATAACGTTAAAAACGGTGGGTGAGTGACCATTTCAATTATCATAAAAAGTAGGATTTATTGAAACAAAGTTAGAATTATCTTTTACTATGCTTTTATTTTTTGGCAGAATTGGCCATGGCTGACTTTATGTATTTAATATAGCATTATAATTTATTAGAATTAGTTGAATTTTCAGATCATCATATATTTATTATATTCCGGACAGTCGGAAATATTAATTTTCAGATCAACATATATTCATTATATCCCGGACAATCGGAAATTTTGACAGTTGATAACATTCCCGGAAATATAGTTCCATATTTCGGACAAATCGGACATATTGGGATTTATAAATCCCTATTCCAGACACTCGGATACTTAGCCGATACGTGCTGGTAATGCCAAGACACGCAAATACGAGGTAGCACGTGTGCGCGTGTCCCGCCAAAAAATACACGCTTTAGGCGGACTAGCACGTGTCGAAAAAAGAGGTGCCAGTCATGGACCAACTTCTGCTTTGTCTGGGGAAAAAGAATGCAGTCCACCTTGGAGGATGTTTAACATTATGTCATTACCTAGATCTGACAGATGTTCGTTATTCTTAAACATTTACATACTTTCTGAAATTTCAGGATAAGCAATATATGCGCATCCATTTTTGATGGGATATCTGCCTATGCAACTATTAATACGTAGCCTGACTTTATCTAACTGTTTATGACATATTTTGTCACAGTATCTCAACCTTGGGAGGATGACATCTCAACCTTGGGAGGATGGCAGACCAAACGATTAATGTAGTTGGAAAGCGTACCAGCAGGTCATACATAACTGATTTTAAGTAGCCAATTATGTACGAAATCGAGGTTTGGCCGATATCATTACCCCCACAGTGTAAAAATTAAGATATTGATGTGGTGGAGCATTATAGGAAAGGAGATTATTCAAACGTTCTAAAATATCCTTGATGCGCATTCCTGGTTGGAAGTGCCATAGTATACTGACTTTTATATGACGTAGTCCTAGATGTACCCCGTCTGGTCTGTGATGGGCTCGGTTGAAAGCATCTCTAATGATTGAAGACCCGACTACACATACTTGAAAATGGCCGAAAATCAAAAACTTAAACAACTGTCAGTTGTTTTGTGTATAAGACCAAGCCTACTAGACAATGTTTAATGGGGGCATATTTAATTGGATGTAAGTTTTATATGCTTTTGATTTCCATCGACCTAATTCCTAATTTCATATTCGGTGTTTCCTTCATTAAACATTGCTGTTGCACCCCCAATTCTGAAAGATTGGGATTTATAATATGTTCTCTGAATGCCTAAGGATTGTAATGCTTTAAGCACACTTAAATTGGTAGCTTGTTACTGGTGATCCATCAAAATGACATAGAAATTGACCTTCTATTTTTGGCATGCATGCCAAGTATCTATACAAAGCCTCTTTAATGGATGTGTTGTGTTCGGAGAACTGTACTGTGATTTTTGCACCCCTACCAAACTGATCGTTTTTCGAATTTCTAATGGAATTATTAATGCAGTTAACTGCGTCTTTGAAACTTAAAACTTTGTTATCAGAATCTTTATTTAACTTAGACACTTCAACTACTCTTAAAAGGGCACAAAATTCCAGAGCATATGCACAACTGAACAAATTCTCTTCATATTTTGAGATACAGGGTGTCGTTTCACGAAGCGTCGTAAACTTACGTTCAATATTAACGTAAGTTTTTCACTTACGTAAAAGTTAAGAATTTCTTACGTGCGTTTCTCGAACGTCATCGTAAGTATTTGCGTACGCCTACGATAAAAAAAAATCGTAAGTTTTCCGTAGGATACTCTTTAATACAGAAGATAAGCATTTCATCGTAGCAACGACGACATCCTGTCGTTAATTGAAGAGCATCTGTCAAACAAAACTGAGCTTATTAACTTCAAATCTATACTTTGTACTTGGAAATCTATAATTCTATGACGCTGCAATATGACATTAATGACGTCAAGAAAAAAGACGTATCTTGACGTCATAATGCACACATTACGTCGATTTTTAACGGTTTTATTGGGTCGTTAATTGGATGTTGTACACTTTACTTCAAAAGGATGTTATGTTCTCTTTAATGAGCGATGATTATTGTGGCAGGCCAATGGCAAAGCTGCCTTTACGCCAAAACACTGGGCTTGCTCATTATTTCACCCTAAACATATATGGGTACGACTGAGTAGAACGACGCAAAAACTGAAGCTGCGAATCTACAATGATGTTGAAATTAACACAGTCTTAGTCAGATGCCATTGTTGACATATTTGCCGATCTTAAAAGGAAATAGTGTAATGTCATGATTTAACACGTCAGGCACATAAACAATGCAACATCTTCAAAGTTACGGTAATGTAATAGTATACTTGTATAATGTAATAGTGTACTTGTATCTAGAGACACAATAAGTCAATGATTAATTATTTAGAAAATATTATATCAAACAAAATGTAAGGTTTTGCAGAGACGTGTAATAAACAATTCTTAAATCACTGGGTTTTGGTATCGTTTTGCTTTAATTGGAGTGTACATTGTTTTAGATTAACAGTTTACTCATATGAAAACATGTATTAGCCAAGATCCGTCCACTCCAAAAGCATATGCATCTAGGTATAATGCATAACCAGCAGTGTGTGAACGCTTTTTACTTCTTCAGAATGTTTGATGCAACTAGTTATGTGTATTTCTATCCTATTAATGTATGCCGTCGTTGTACGTTATAATAATAATCGCGGTCTAAGATTTTAACGATATAATAACAAGAGTATACTTGAAGTAACATATATGAAGACCGTCTTCATATATGTTACTTAGTATACCCTTGTTATTATATCGTTAAAATAAAGTATATTTATATCACAAAACAATACCAAACTAGCGTTATAATTAAATCCCTACGAATAAAGTGTCCTAGTTCAGTTTGTATGCACAAACAATCCAGACGCTAGTTTATCTATATACATTTAGGGTGTCCTAATGGTTAAAAGGCTGAGGGACTATAATATAGGTCCTTTGAATAAACATCGCGCGCGTGACTTTTATCTTTACCCATAGAGATTATAAGATTCTTTCATGGGTATCCGGTGAAGATAGGGAATTTCAACCCGAGGAATACGTGTTTTTTATTTGAACCGAGGCTCTGCCGAGGTTCCGATTAAAACTCCCTTTTTATTTAAACCGAGGCTCTGCCGATGTTCCGATTAAAACTTCCTATCTGAACCGATTACCAATGATAGACTCTTTTTCTTGCATATCAGAGACATGTTTTGTGTTTACGCCGCCAGCTACTAACGTTTTGCTTTTTTTCCTGCGTACCGGATGTTGGTGCGTGTGACTTTTATCTCGACCCTAGGGTAAGATGGAAATATCTAGCCCCGGTAAAATGACGGATTTCCTTGTCCGGTATGCAAGAACAGTCTTTCCATCCCCCATGTACAATGTGGATAGCCTTTTCCGGTATGCAAGAAACTAATAAGCATACGGAAGTAAATCACCGTGGTCGATAAGGAGTTCCCAAATATATAATCCCCTCACCTTTTTTGTGATAAAATGCATTTTTGAGTATTTAAGGCCCGTTTTCTTTTGTGACTGAAATGACTTTATTGACTTTTTTGTGAGAGCTAAGAACCATTTGCATGGTTGTATGATGATTTTATTTATCAACTTTAAAGTTTTGAAAGTGAAAGTAGAACACATGTAAGAGGTGCTGAATGAATGCAGTTTGTTCAAGGTGTCAGTAAAGATCAGAATTTTCTTTTCTTATATGCCACATGACCCCTACAATTCTCAGCAGTTTTCTAGAGAGGAGGTTCTCATGATTAAGAATATATAAGTGAATTTTAGTTGGAACTTCATTTTGAAAAATGGCTAACTAGAAAGCTTGGAAAATATTGTACAGGACTCAACGGTTTTCGTTTTACTTCCGGTACACCTATATTCATGACATGTTATGCTCTCTGATAAGTTACGAAACACATTTACACGGTTACATTTTAATATACTAGTAGTTTGTTTCTCATGTAAAACTTATTTTCTAAACACACGTAAATCAGGTAGACTAGCCGACCGACGCTATAATGTCTGATCAAATTACACTACTCCATTACACACTACTCCATTACGATTAATGTGGCCCAGTTGATAGCGCGGTGACTTGAAATCCGGAGGACCCGGCGTCAAGCCTCACCGGCGCCACTCAGTATGTCGTTGTGTTCTTGGGTAAAATACTTGCCCATTACCTACACTCCACGCAGAACCAAATGAATATAGGCAGGTTCCTCGATGGATTCCTATGTATTCTTTTTGAGGCAGGTCTAAATAACCTATGTTGTGTTAATGGGCCGTTAAACAACTTGCAATTCAATGCAATTACGAGTTTTGACAAATACGACACAGTTAAAAGTGATCCCTGTACGTCAGCCGCGATAAACAGGCCCGACAGACATTGAAAAAATTGGCTTTGTTTTCAGTTATGGCAGGTTTTATTTCAAATTATATAATTGAACAGTTTAAAGTCATAATGCGAAACGTGTCAACCATCCTCTGCTGTGCGTCTGGAATCGTCCCTGAAAGAAATAAGAATGAAATACAAGCAAAGTTTTTCGCCAGCGTAAAATAGCTGCTGAGAGGAAATAGCATATATCTGGGTAGAGACTGGACACGAAGTTTGACATAATAACATATCAAGTCACGGGTGTTAAAACAGTATTGAAAAAAATATAATGTTGACATAAACACGCCACGACCATTTTTTTCTTACCAGACACATTCTTCCCGAGTTTTACCATCAGTTGTTCCTACCAAACATTTTGAATCAATGTGGGCGACTTCGCTTCTCTCTGTCCAAATACCTTGTCGCTTCTCTCTGTTCAAATACCTTGATTTGCCTTACATACTGATTACAATTCAACTTTGGACCACGACGTGCTAGAAGTACACATCAGCACAGAACAGGTGTTGACATGTAAGGGATGCGTGTGCGTTAGCGTGTGCATTACAGCAGACGTCTCACTGCTATGATGTGCAATTATAAGATTGCGTTATCAAAGTGAAAAACTCAAAGAAATTGTTCATTGCTACCTTACCATTACATGTGCAATTATGAAAACCATATAGGCAGCGAATATACCCCTTGACTAATGTATAACACGGAGGTATTTAGAGAATACCGCATTATAAATGGGTATTATTAAAAAAAAAGGTATTATTCCATTAAAATACAGATTTGCACTTATTCCATTCCAATACTTGCGTTTCATTCAGTTTCATTATGCTCCGTAAAATATACCGGACGTGAAGATCCCGGAAATATTGCCGCATTCTACACTTTAGTAGACTGCTCTACGAAAACGTCATTTGAGGCAAAAAAACGGCAAGCTTTGAACATTGAAGTTATTATTATTATTGAGCTAAAGTTATTGTCCAGACGCAAAAAAGTGTGACTACCGATAGACGACTGACGACGGACAAGGTGAAACCTGTGTGTCCACCAACATAGAAATAATACAATAAATAAAAGATCAAATAGGATTTTTTGTTTCTATTTCATGATTTTAATTGTCCAACTCAAATTATAAAAATGATTAAAATATATATCTATTACGTTTTAAAAGTATAATAGTGAATTTGCCTTTCTTAAAAGCAGAGTGGCCACAGAGATCTCAATATAAAATTCCCTGATATTTCCCTGATTTTTGGACGATGCCCTCAGGCAACCGTCCTAAGTAGTGGGAATTCTGGCGCACCTAGGTCGATGCTCGATGGTAAGATGCGATGGTAACATGGCCCTAACAGGACCCCGTAGTAAATCTCTATGTACAGTTGTTCACACCTCAATTACACATGATTGCATAATGACTTATTTCCCTGATAATATGACTTATGGAAGTTATATTGTGATATAATATTTACTTGCCGTTTTCATATATATATACATGTATAATTACTGCACTGGTACCATGTTATACATTGTAGCTACCATGTTATACTTTGTATTTGTAACCTCACGGGCTTTATACCTATTGGAAATTTGAAATAAAAGTATCTATCTATAAACTTGGATGAATTCATCCCGGATATTCATCCCAGGTATAAGCCACACGTTTCTTTTCGCTTGCGGGATTTCCTTTTATATAATACTAATATAATACTAATGTGATTAAAAAGCTTAATTAAGACATAACTATAACAATAGGTTCCGTTTCGCTCGCGGGATTTCCTGTGTGCTTCCGACTAAACTACACCTCTTTCATCTTAATTTTCATAATTGGACTTAATAAAGAATATCGATATAGTAATATCATGTTTAATTAATGAGCAAATAATAATAATGTCCCTAACCAACTTAATTAGGCCCAACATATACTAAACACATTCCTTTTCGCTCGCGGGAATTCCTTTTCGCTTCTTTTCGCTTAAACATTCCTTTTCGCCGTTTATACCAACCGGGAAAACTGCCCATTTTTATTCGATTTTGTGGTTGTATGTATAAGAAGCGTATTAATAAGTTTTACTGGATCACTAATAAACATTTTCGAAATTTCGACTCTATGCTTACACTTTGTGAGCAATGAAAACAGCCAATCAATGAAAACAGTTGTACCCTTGACCTGTTTAGTAAACAAACAAGAATTTTCTTAATTAATATGTGACACTTTAACATTGGTGTCTATGGGGAAAATAATTAGTGGTATAATACCTCTACATGAGGTTGGGAGTAAAAGCCGTCCCGTACATTCCGAAATATAATGAAAACAGCCGGTGCGTAGTACGAAGAATACCAAAAGTAGCAATTAATAGTGAGTAACGACTCTAATATTATAGAGATTATCTTTATAGTATCAGTTTATGAAGGATGTATATAACGACAAACGATAATGTTTATTAATTTATTTATATGATATATTGGGTCGATCATAATTTGTTTTTGTTGGTTTGCTGTTTCCATACCCGGCCTACCCACAACCTTTTATAGCAATTTTTTAACATAATTGTTTTAATACTATTTTTAGTATATTTTTATTTAATTTCTTAAGGTTTTTACTGTCTTTGGCAAAAAAAAAATCACCTACCTACCTACCCACCCACTTATAAAATCCTGGGTCGGGAAACAGCAAACAAATATATTTTTAAGGATGGTCTTAGAACAATTAGCATGCATACATGTAATAGATATATCAGATATAATTGGATTATGAACAGAATCCGTGCGTACGTACATTTGAAGAGTAAGTAATTCGATTACCATGATATTAAATTGAACTTTTATCACATTACATCATGGCCGTTCATAAAGTAGAAGAGATTATATAACTATGTACCACAGACATCTCTTTATCAAACCATACACTTATTTTCATCAATTCAATTCATATAATATTTTATTTGGTATAACATTTACATGTTTATTGCCTAAACAAGACGGAATACATTACACAATATTTCAGAGAAGAGTACAAACATACTTCATGAATGAATACATATATTACAGTGGAATAGTTATAATTATTACGTTCTATCAATGGCATTTCCCCCATTTTATTACCATTATCAATATTGTGTTTAAAAAGTATTTATATTTAAGGAATTTAGAACAATACATAGTAACTCTGACTACCGTTACATCAGACTACACTTATTTATTTCTTTATACTTATCCTAATTCAATGAACTTTGGTTTGTTTTAGCCATATCGACACCGAAAACGTCTTTGCAGAAATGCTAGTTTTCAGACATTCAAGGGGCGATAACTCTGTCATGCATGCTTGAATCTGATTTGGTTTCGAAAGGAATCGAGATCTCATGTATACGTATGTTGTGACCAACTTTCTTTGACATTTTCATTTTACAATTATTCCCTTTTGACACTTGTAACATTTAAACATTTCTATATAACTTCACTTTTTATCCCCAGCCGATTAGGTGGAGGGATATATAATTGACGTTGTCCGTCTGTCCTTCCCCATAACTCTGGTTAATGCCTCATCCGATTGCAATAATATTTTGCACAAATGTTCATCACCTTAGTACGCAAACCCGTTTTTTTTCGGAATCAATACTTTCTGAGTGGCACCGTCCATCAGCACTTTCAGTGCTTTGATTATATAACCCAGCAATGGGTTTCCCTGAATATATGGCCAATCTTCATCAAATACCACACATATGGGCATATATGTATAGATTTATTCTGCATTTACATTTGTTTCTCTATTTCATATAAAACCATTTAAGCATTTAAGATTAAATTATTTTCATAGAGAATTATATTTTTTTTATCGTTAAACTGTTATTTCTTTCTGCCTGAAGAGTGTCAGTTACATGTTCAACATTTTTGTTTTGTGTTTAAGGTGGTACAGAATTAAAATGCAACGACTTTTCCCTGATTTCTGCATTTTTTTTTAATTCTTTAATTCGCTGATTTGTTCATGCAGCGATTTTGTGTGTGCAACTGTTTTACTGTAAAGTTGCGCGCTCCACTTTCGAGGCCTTGTCTATTTATTGGGCAACTACGTTGAAAAAGGGGCATATTAATTCTGTTAAAATATCATGTAAATATATATATGCTAACTTTTAAATAGTATTACTTAAAGTCTTAAACAGGTTTATTTGACTAATATGTGCGTGTGAAGTTTAATTCTAATCTGCTCTGTGGTAACACATAAGATTTCTAACAAAATGTACCCAAGTTAAAAAAAAGGGGCATAACTGTGCCAAAATAGGTTTCAGAGTTGTACAACTTTTGCATGGAATGTTATTCATTCTTACCAAATACATGTGTGTAATTTCATTCCAATCTGTGCAGTAGTTAAATAGATAAAAGTTAACTACACTTACATTCTGCCTAAGTAAAAAAGGGGCATAACTGTGTCAACATACGTTGCAGAGTTATGTGACTTTTGCGTGGCATGCTATTTACTGATACCGAATACAGGTGTGACGTTTCGTTTCAACCTATCCAGTAATTAAACAGTTTATTTTAACATTAACATTTTAACATTTTATTTCAAATACCAAGTGTACATGATTATAATTTAGACGTCATACAGTATGCAGATGTTATTTGTATGACCTCGTACAATACAGATATTACTTTTAACAGTACCTCTCTGCTCACGCTATTGAGAATTTGATCACATAGCGAATGGTTATACAATATATATACCATACAGCTAAATTTCTGCTTAATATTAAACCTATAATTACATGTAAGATATCCTGAATTCCATTCCATCTTTTTTTTATTTTTTTTTAAATATTTTATTACCATTTGCTAATGAGTGTATTGAGAACAGTTCAATATGTCTAAACCGTTTAACTTGTTATAAATTGGAAGACATTTTTTAAGTTTGCAAGAATATATACTTTATATAGATAATTAAACAATAAAATTAATAAAATTTTGTCAATGTCACTTAGTGCCTAGAATAATATCCTCTGGTTTAATTTCTACCAAAATATTGCATTTTTCCTTCCAATGAACTAAAAGCTCTATTAAAGAATATTTCTGGAAAAGGTGCAGTCATACAGTAAAAATAAATGTAAAATAACTTCCTTTAGAAATTTACCCAAAAAAAGCACGGTTCGTTTTCATGCATTCCACATTGATATAATATTGCACTTGTAAAAAAAATTCTATGTAAAATTTTGAATTGCAAAGATTGGAGATAATTATGTTTCTTCTACTGTCAGAACTAAATATTTATTCATAGAGGTATTTCAGTCCTACGATTATCAGTTTACATACTCATTTATCACAAGTATAAAACAGGGTATAATTTTGTCAAAATAGGTTACAGAGTTATGTAATTTGTGTATATAGTATGTTGTCTATTTTATTATTTACCTAATAATGTATGATGTCTCATTGAATTCTACTGGTAAGCCAATTCTGATTGTAGACCGAGCTGAACTGAAAGAAAGTGATGATTCAGCATTCATTTGCATATTTATTACACTAGTTAATGTATAATGCTATTTATATCATGGCTTTATAACGGTCAACGGAATTTAAAACAACATACATGCCAAAACAATGTGAATCAATACTGAATAAATAGTTTTAACGGTAACATTGCTTAAGCAGGTGCCAAGCTGGCATTATGAACCATGAGTATACAAAATCAAATACAATGAGTGCAACTTTTATCTTGCTTATTGCGTTCATCAATAGCCATTGAAGCAGGATGTTGATATTCCATTGTTGCCATGTAAAGTCGTGCTGGGACAGTCAATTGTTGTAGGGAAAGCTCTGACACATGCAGTGTAGGGACAGCTCTGACACATGCAGTGTAATGAAAGCTCTGACACATGCAATTTAGAGACAGCTCTGACACATGCAGTGTAATGGCAGCTCTGACACATGCAGTGTAGAGACAGCTCTGACACATACAGTGTAGGGAAAGCTCTGCGACATGCAATGTAGAGACAGCTTTGACACATGCAGCGTAGGGGCAGCTCTGACACATGCAGTGTAGGGGCAGCTCTGACACATGCAGTGTAGGGACAGCTCTGACAAATGCAGTGTAAGGACAGCTCTGACACATCCAATGTCAATGTAGAGACAGCTCTGACACATGTAATGTCAAAGTAGAGACAGCTCTGACACATGCAGTTTAGGGACAGCTCTGACACATGCAGTGTAGGGACAGCTCTGACACATACACTGTAATTGAAAGCTCTGCGTCATGCAATGTAGAGACAGCTCTGACATATGCAGTGTAGGTAGGGGCAGCTCTGACAATACATTCAGGGTAGAGACAGCTCTGACACATGCAGTGTAGGGGCAGGTCTGACCCATGCAGTATAGGGACAGCTCTGACACATCATGACATGTAATTTAGAGGACACATGCAGTGTAGGGGAAGCTCTTACACATGCAGTGTAGTGGCAGCTCCGACACATGCAGTGTAGGGGCAGCTCTGACACATGCAGTGTAGGGACAGCTCTGACACAAGCAGTGTTGTAACAGCTCTGACACATGCAGTGTATGGATAGCTCTGACACATGCAGTGTAGAGACTAGAGACAGCTCTGACTCATAATCGGAAATATTTTAAATAGTCATTGACTATATTCGACTCCGGAAAAACGGAAGTATATTAAAGTATATTCCGGACATCGGAAATATTAAAGTATATTACGGACATCGGAAATATTGAAAAAGGACCGCCACCCTGTTTGAATAACAATGGCATTTTTGGCTGGTCATTGAATGTTTTAGACTCCGGAAAATCGGAATATACTTTCATAACCGCTGCTCCCAACTAAATTCCATTATATTTATTTCGCTCTTCGGGGCATTTCATTTTATTAGATACTGGGACCATACGCCCTACGACAAAGGGGAAGTGGTATACTCCATGTCCACTGCCATATGCATGCCATCTTCGGGATGGTTTAAATTTTGTACTATTGATTTTATGAATATTGAGTTCTGCTCAACCCGGGGCTAGAGGGCGTGAGCGGTATCTAGCATATTTCACTACCGCTCATGAACAGTCTCAATCAAACCGAGAATGCAATATTTCGTATGTGTTGTGTTCGGCCGTTTCCAAAGGTCCATTATCATACTCTTTTTTTTATAGCACAGTGGCGTTGCTTGTGCAGTGTGGCGGCAGTAAAACGTCTCCCCGCGCTTGCAATCAGTACTGTTATTCATTCGATCTTTGGAGATCGCTGAGCCCGATACTTATATTTAGTTATCGGTGGTACATTTTCAATTTCTTTTGTTTTCTTACTTAATTTTTGATTCGGTGGTTCCACTACTCCGGCCGATTAAAGGCTCTGGGTATTGTTTAACCACTCATAGGATATGTTGTCTGCTTTTTAATTTAGTCTTGTGGCTGTTACTTGTGATACGCAGGCTTCATAACCGCTGCTCCCAACTAAATTCCATTATGTTTATTTCGCTCTTCGGGGCATTTACTTTTATTAGATACTGGGACCATACGCCCTACGACATGGGGAAGTGGTATACTCCATGTCCACTGCCATATGCATGCCATCTTCGGGATGGTTTACATTTTGTACTATTGATTTTATGAATATTGAGTTCTGCTCAACCCGGGGCTAGAGGGCGTGAGCGGTAGCTAGCATATTTCATTACCGCTGATGAACAGTCTCAGTCAAACCGAGACTGAAATATTTCGTATGTGTCGTGCTCGGCCGTTTCCAAAGGTCCATTATCATACTCCTTTTTATAATCACATATTCCGGATAATCCGAAATATTTTAAATAGTCATTGACTATATTCAACTCCGGAAAAACGGAAATATATTAAAGTTTATTCCGGACATGGGAAATATTAAAGTATATTCCGGACATCGGAAATATTTGAAAAGGACCGCCGCCCTTTTTAAATAACAATGGCATTTTTGGCTGGTCATTGAATATGTTAGACTCCGGAAAATCGGAAGATATTAAAGTATATTCCGGACACTCGGAAATATTAAAGTATATTCCGGACATCGGAAATATAAAAGTATATTCCGGACATCGGAAATATTGAAAAAGGACCACCGCTCTGTATAAATAACAATGGCATATTTTGGCTGGTCATTGAATATATTAAGACTCCGGAAAATCGGAAGATATTAAAGTATATTCCGGACACTCGGAAATATTAAAGTATATTCCGGACATCGGAAATATAAAAGTATATTCCGGACATCGTAAATATTGAAAAAGGACCACCGCTCTGTATCAATAACAATGGCATATTTTGGCTGGTCATTGAATATATTAAGACTCCGGTAAATCGGAAGATATTAAAGTATATTCCGGACACTCAGAAATATTAAAGTATATTCCGGACAATCAGAAATATTTATATAGGCTGGTTATTGAATATATCAGTCTCCGGCAAATCAGAAGAATATTACCAATATGATTATAAAAGCTTTACTTTAAATTATACTCCGGAAATCGGAAGCATAATAATAAAAATGTTTTTTGTTTTTTTTATCTTGTAATCAATATCATTTTCAATAAATGTTAGCCGATACGTGCTGTCGCATGCAATGCATCAGGTTTTTCGCCTCTGATGTCGCCGCTGATGCATGCATTTCAATATAAATTGAGGAGAAATCAAAAAAGCATCAGTCCATTTTTCTATCGACATGGTTTTGTGTTCATTAGTTTTGTTAACCACCACAAGTCCACCATTTATTAACTTAATGGTCTGTTTTGGATCTAAAGAAATATAAAAAGATCGGACAGGGAAAGTAGCATTCAAGGAGGACAGTCAACCACAAAACACAGAAACAAACACGCAAACAGACAAACAAGAAGGCAAAAGCAATAATAAATGCAAACGACATCACAAACACAAAAGGGGTTGACAAAAGGGCTACCGCCTTGGAACGGTCAGTGACAAAGTAGGCCACTGGGGGTTTAAACCGGTTCTAGGGTGCACCAAACCTCACACTAACCCTACTATCATCCCATTAAAACAGGACAGTGTAAATAAAGAAATCCTTGCCATGATCTAATCTCTAACCAACAAGGCAGCATCAATAGGCAATACAAGTAAAACACAAATATGCTCGTGTAAATATAATACAAAAAACAATAGCCTAGAAAGCCACAATAAAGGTACTCAATGACTTGGCAGAAGCCAGAGCAGTAAGAGAATAAACCATTAAGGGCACGACCAGAAAGATCATGGAAAAACATCAAACGCCACCGTCCCAATGGACTTTAGGTAGACGTCATCATAGGGTCCACAGCCTGTCCTGTCATCGTACAATTAAAGAGGAAAGCGTAGTGGCGAACTGTAAAAGGGTCCACCACCAAGCATGCAGTACGTTGCAATATGATAGGGTCATAACCTCTTTTGATAAACTTTTTAACAAGTTTAACAAAGATAGTATGAAAGTGATCATGACCAAGAATCTTACGAAGTTTATAAATCACATCACCATAGAAGTCAGGTTGTGATAGTCCTTGTCGCAGAAGAGTCTTTAAATTACTTTTATATTTGGAAAGAAGATCAGGGTTACGATAATAAAATTTTGCAAAGGTTTTACGAAGTTTATGGTAACGGTAACCCTGATTGAGTAGCTTTTTACTTATACAAAGATTACGAATATTAAAGTCCTCAACTCGAGGAAAAGCTCCAGAAAAACGAATGAGTTGAGACAAATACATAAGAAGTTGCTCGGGGAACATCCCCATCCAAGTGGGGATAATTAACAATGTCAAAATTAAAATCATCTCTCTTGTCATAGATTTTGCTAATTATTTGACCATTTTCAATCGAGAGATCTAAATCAAGAAAAGAAGCGTTATAATCAGATATATTAGCTTTGTTAAGCTGAAGTTCTTTAGGATACATATAATTAATTATAGTTGGAAAGAAAGGGTTGTCAATGTTCAAAAAAACGCCTTTATATTATTACATGCCAAAAATGTAGTATTTTCACTAGGGAATGTTTTATGAATAAGAGAAATTAGTTTGTCTTTAATAAGGTGATGTGGTAAGGTTGTATATATTGTAGAGAAGTCATAAGTGCTTATTGATGAAACTTGACCTTTATTGAAAATTTTATCAAGAACGTCTCCTGAAATTTTTATAGACCAAAATAAATTAATCCCAGGATATATTATCACAATATAGTTTAACGTGATCTTTAACTGCAGTAAGACAAGAAGTTAAAAGTTTGGAGATGTTTGTTGTGGTGCAGGCACTAGAATTCGAAATAAAGCGAGCCGTATATGGATTTTTATGTAATTTAGGAATCCAGTACATAGTAGGCAGTTTATTTTGCTTATCGTTTACACCAGCCTTGAAAGAAGTGCATATGTGCGGAAACAACATCATCCTCAGTAGAATTAACTGGACTATACGAATTGGTGCTGCCGAGTTCCAGAGATAAAACATTGACGTAATGTAGGCGTCAAACAATAATTACATTATTAGCTGCTTTATCTGCAGGAACTAAAACAA
Organism: Cyrtodaria siliqua; assembly: GCA_037043455.1. NCBI lineage: Eukaryota > Metazoa > Mollusca > Bivalvia > Adapedonta > Hiatellidae > Cyrtodaria > Cyrtodaria siliqua. The sequence continues at coordinate 73,856 of JAWPHD010007612.1, forward strand.
ATTTATTATGAAATTCCTGAATTCCCGATTTTAAATTACTAAAGGAAAACCTAGATCTCGGAGGAAGTAAAGAGGGGTTAGCATTATAAAAGTTAATACGTGTATCTATAATTTTCAGATTTGACTTTTTCCAAGTAGAAAGTGAGTTTGGGTCCGCATGTTCTCTACGACACCATAAGTTTGCTTTGGTTAATAATGAGCTTAATTCTATGAATTCCCCATTCCATATTTTTCATTTAATTCATTGGTTTGACATTAACAGTTGTCCCCTTGTCCAGTGCCATGTAGATTCTACTGGGGACAAGTTAATTATCCCTGGTGACCTGTCCTACGGACAACTAAATTTTTGAAAAAGAAATGAATTTTACATCTTTAAAGCTTGTGACTGAAAAATGTCAAAACAGTTTTAATTATCATATATTCATCATGTTTGTGACCTCAACATATGGGTAGAGTTTGGAAGAACGGTTTTATGGTTAAATTTGGTGCTTTGGTTACATTAATAATTATGGCTAAATTTGGTGCTTGGGTTACATTAATAATTATGGCTAAATTTGGTGCTTGGGTTACATTAATAATTATGGCTAAATTTGGTGCTTGGGTTATATTAATAATTATGGCTAAATTTGGTGCTTGGGTTACATTAATAATTATGGCTAAATTTGGTGCTTGGGTTACATTAATAATTATGGCTAAATTTGGTGCTTGGGTTACATTAATAATTATGGCTAAATTTGGTGCTTGGGTTACATTAATAATTATGGCTAAATTTGGTGCTTGTGTTTAATTATGTTTTGTATTAGATCTACATTGTGGTATATTTAATCTGTAAACTGACCTTTTCCATATTGATCTTTCTTTATATGAATACATTTTGTTTACTTTGTAAACGCCCTCTACTGATGCAATAAGTGTAGATCTTTATTTTGAGACTTTTCATACAGTGCTAGCAGCAATATCCCTACTCCGTGTAATCGCTGATAAGACAGAAAATGTTAAACGCTGAAATAAAACTTTCCCGATATTGATGACGTATTTTCATAACTACACAAGATCTATCTCTACTCCGTTGTTATGGCGACCGCCTGCCGATCAAATATGTGTGTGATACGTCACAATGTATATAGATAGGCAATGATTATGTTGAAAGCTTGCCTTAAATATATCGTAGATCTATTAATTTTAGGCACACATATATCGAGCAGTCATTTGTTTGTATTTTTCTTATCTACCAATCTTGTTTTGAGAACATTTGATGTCATATCATTATCTTGCAATATTTCGATCGTGTGTCTGGCGCCATTTTAATTCCTTTGTTCCCCACATTTCCCTACGGGATCGCCGATATTTTAAATCTTAAAACATCATGTTTAATAGTGTAGTACCACTCAATTTGAGTTCAGTAGCTTGTAAAGCCGGTATTAATTAAGTCAAAAACCTTAAATTTATAATGAGATATTGTTTATTAGACCGTGAGCGATACACTTTGTTGTTACCATCTCAAGGGACAAATTCTTACTAGTAGCATGTTATTGAGTACCTTGTAGAGAAACAAAAAATCCATGATAGTAGTGTGAACAGGGTAGCTGATTCCTGTTATTAGAGTTATCTCCCCCTTTTAAGCAGAACTCTTGTTTCTTTAAAAAAATCGTTTTCGCTGAAACTAGAAGAGCTACAGGTCTAATATTTTGCACGTATTATACATTTAGGGTCCTATACCAAGTATTTATAAAATGGTGACCCCAGGGTCAAATATGGCCCAGCCTCGGGGGTAACATTTGTTCATACAGTTATATAGGAAATCTTTAAAAAATAAATAATTTTCTCTAAAACTGTAAAAGCTAGAGGTCCCATATTATGCATGAAGCAAAAGCTTATGGTCCACTAGCAAGTTTGTTAAAATGTTGACCCTGGGGTCATATCTGGCTCCGCCCCAGGGGTCATATATTTACATAGAAAAACATCTTAAAAATCTCTTCTTTAAAATAAACAAGAGCCAGAGGTCTACTACTTTGCATATTGTACAAGCTTATGGTTATCTACCACTTTTTTTCAAATCGTGACTGTGTCCAACTATGGCCCGGTTCTGGGGTTAAAGTTTTACAAAGAGTTATATAGGAAAATCCATAAAAATATTATTTTTTATACTACAAGAGCTAGAGGTCTAATACGATGCATGTAGCATAAGAGTATCGATCTCTATCAATTTATTGTGTTCAAATGGTAATCTTATGGTCAAATTTCGCCCGGTCCCAGGGGTCACATACTTACATAGAGTTATGTAGGAACGTCTATAAACATCTTCTCTGAAACTACAAGAGCTAGAGGTGTAATAAGCTACATGTAGCTTAAGATTATTGTCCTGTACCAAATAATTTAAATGGTGTCCCTTGAATCAAGCCTGGAATCAAATTTGACCCTGACCCGGGGGTCACACTATAACATTGAATTATATAGGAAAACATATTCAAACAGCTTCTCTGATACTTCAAAAGCTAAATAATAGTTCGCATGTACCATAAGCTTATGATTTTCTACCTAGTTTGTTTAAATGGCGACAATGGGGTCAAATATGGCCACTACGGGGTCACAGTTTTACAGATTTATATAAAGAAATTGTTTTTTTTTTTTTAAAACATGAGAGCATTTTGAGACAAGGCGAGTGGGTCTCTTGTTTATGGCTTGAAGATGTACACTTTTCATAAAATCACTTCAAAAGTTTTAAGCGAACTGAAATATATAAAGAATGTGACTTTTGATAAGGTATTCCATTATGAAGACTTAACCATGTTTACAAATCGCATATTGAATAAATTCACGAACTAAAATCACAAAGTAGACCACTGCATTTTCGACAAATTGCAAAAAAAAAAACAGAAAGAAAAAGCAAAGGCATTTTACGATTTAAATGTTGATTTTTAAGTGTTTGTTATACAAATTTTAAAATAACCCGCCAAATTACGACACAATTACACTACAAAAACATTTGATCAAAACTCTATCCAGGTGTTCATCTCATATAATAATGCATATGTGTCGCTTAAAAGTATATGTTTATTCATGGGTTTTAGTATTCGTAATTGAATAAGTGTAAAACGAATTATCCATTTTTGTTTGTTTTTGTCTGGCTGGTTAAAGCTTTTTATATTGTATCTATAGAGTTTTGATTCTCAAACGATTTAAGTTATGTATATACCTCGTGGTCAGTAGATTTAGAAACGATGTACATATGTTGTAAAATGTGGATGTTGTTGGCGGGATAGCTACTTTAACTGCAGTAGCACCTGTATGTAGGATATAGCTTTTAGAGTAAACATCAGTAAACTAACCGTGATCACTAAATGTAATATATCTCGATGCACTGGGTACCGATTCTTATCTGGAAGCGTTTAATTTTTTTTATATCTTATACGTATGTTATATTGTCACATTAAGTTATATTATTTAAATCAGATAATATGTACTGAGTATTCTTAATTGTCCTGTTTTATCCAAAGGTATTAATTGCCAAGTTTATCAAAACAGCAATGAGCTGGGCATATTTAAGGCTTGCAGGCACATACATGAACTTGATGCTAACTTGCTAGATAAGAGAGACCGTTGTGAACCCAGCTTCTTGGATATAACATTTATAACGGATTAACATTTTAGTTGTATGTATTTTAGTGGAGTCATCCTGCTTGAGCGCATACAGCCTGTTGATGCAGTGGATAGCACGGGGGACTTTAAATTCAGAGAAGCCTGGTTCAAGCCTCACCGGAGCCAGTGAATTTTGTCGGTGTGTTCTTTGGCAAGACACTTTTACCCTCGTCCGTAAACCAGCCGATCCCGTGTATCGCTTGTTTTTTTTCTCCCATCATGTTAAAGGAACATAGGTGTCTATTCGTCAGTAGGGCAGGTTCCTAAATGCCTATATATCCCCCCACCCTTCTTTTTTAGGTAATAATCATTCCACTTGCACTTGCATGCGCAAAAGTAGGGTTGATGCTTACTATCCTAGATTAATTCCATACTCTAAATCAAGTACGGAGAACATCACAACCTATGTTTAGATACATATCCTAAGCAGGTGATATTGTAACAACTGCACCAATACTAACAAATATCTGCCATGGTAAGTAGTTAGTACAGTGATCTGGGTATCGACGCCGTGTGGTTCCCGGGCAAGAATATGACCACTGCATATCCAGGCATAGGGGTAAAAATTCCCGGAATTCATGTTATTTTTGTCATTTTTGTTCATTATTTTCATCATGAAACCTGTATTGTTTCAGGTGCTACTTCAGTGGTGATCGTGGCTCCAGCGAAAAATGGAGTGTTTACTAGAGAATTTGCAGCAACTCTGCAGTTCTGCAGGTAAGAAGGTTCTAGGCACATTCTGCAAATTTTAATCTAGATGTTAATGAAGAGTGAGCCGTCGAATGTTCATTCCTGTTGGCGCCATATAACATGTTTGTGTTGGTGCGCCGTAAAACCCAAATTCAAATCAATTCATCTTCGTCGATTCTTTTTTCAGTAACACAAAAATGGTTCGTGCAAATGCATATACTACTATTTTTACATTTCATATGCAGAACTCCTAATTGTGTTGTATATGGGTGGGGTAATTCAGGTGTAAAAATCCTTAAAATATGCATAAAATTGTAATTAAAAAGTATTAAAATAGACATTTTTTAAGATTTTGCGTTGCAATATGCAATGTTAACATCATGTATTTATGTGTAATACATAATCCAAATGTGTAATCATAATAAGTATTGACCTAAAAAATACTTTTGTTAAAAAAAAACACGTTAAACCGCACATTTCCTTTATCTAGAATCCTTTGGACAATGTGTCGTCTGTGCAATACATGTATATATCAGAACATGTTAATACTATTTAAGTTGCAGTTACTTTGAGGAAAGCTTATACTTCCGGTTTGGCATGTGTCTCAACTTCATCTTGTTAACTGTTAATTACAATATTGTTGGGACGGGCCTTTATTAATGTTGGAAGAACTTGTGGCCCAACCCTTTTGCTTGTATATAGAAGAAAAGCAATAAAATATGTTTAAAGTAACACTTATGTGCAATGCCATGAACATTGCTTAGTACTTAATTTCATCAATATATCATAACAATCCCTTATTCATATTATAATATTATTTAAATCCTGTAGAAAGGTTGTAAATTACTGATTCTTACAAGTTTACACATATATTGTAAAAAATATTAACTAAACTAAATGCATAAAAATGTGTCAATAGTGGGTGGGGTAAATTGACTTCTAATTTGAAGCAAAATAGAGATTTTAAACTGAATTCAGTGCTAAAAAAGAGCTTACGCTTTATGTAACTCAATGAATTGTAAACTTAAGTGCATCTTTAAAAAGTACATCAATAAGTATTCACACAAGCATGACATTCAAAAATGAACATCAAAAACTTATATGAAAGCGCTACAATGATAACCTATTAATGTTCGATTCTTTTTTATATAAGCTACCTGTTCCAGATTGCTGTCATGGAAACATGTAATCTATAGATATTGCTCTTTTCAAAAAGTGATGGTAGAATTTGTCCCTTGAGTTGGTAACAATATCGAAAAGTTTGGGTCCTGGCTCAAGGCCTATATGTAACTATGAAATTTATTGTTAATTTTGTATCGTGAAACAATTTGCAATAAACTTACTTGATGTTTTCCAAATCCAGGTTATGAAGGGAGCTTACTCTAGGTTAAGTTTTAAACAATTTGCAATAAACTTACTTGATGTTTTCCAAATCCAGGTTATGAAGGGAGCTTACTCTAGGTGAAGTTTTAACGCTGTATATACAGCAGTAATTTCCCCTTTTATGATAACTCGAATTACTTGTCATTTTATGCCTTCATAATTTCATTTATTTTATCAATTTCTGCCATAAAAGGTTGAAAAAAACACGTATTTTTTTGTTGACACTATATGAAGGATCCCGTTATTTTTATTTGAAAGTAGTTCCTTTTTTGTATTTCGCGGCTCTTAGCAAGCACGAGAAAAAGTTCCGGTGCAATATCAATGTGTGCAATATCGTAGAATATTGCACACTCGTAGAATATTGCACACTTAGCTCAATGCAAACTAAACAGGACAATATGTGGAAAGTATACAATAAATACAAGATATAGCGGAAATTCCCGAGTTGCGTTTCTTATTCGCTTCAGTATATATACCTGTTCGGATTTAAGGTAAATTAATCTAACGCGTATTGGGCAAGTAGCAGTTTAAGAGAACACCTTTAATTCATTGCTAACTGTTTCAGCAGAACAAACACTGGCATTATATACACAACTAGAATCTATTTTTATTCTTTTTTTTTGTGGCAAAACAAACCTAAAAAAGTCAAAGCATAATTTACACTAACATATAGTTATTTCTTCGTAATATATTGAAAACGGAAATGTGCTGCTTCTGCAATATTATGGACATGTATCACAAATAAAATTGAATGACCTTTTTCTAGATTCATTTTAACGTATTAGAAAATGTAACTGAACTGAACTTTTTGTTAAAAAATAGTATTTACAACTCTGTATTCAGTATCATGATGTAATGTTGTAATATGGTCCCAATTCTATATTTGACAAAATAAATATGTGCATGTATAGTATACTTTTAAAGTGTATCTTTAGTTTGTAATACACACAGTATAAAGACGATATTTGTTGTTTTGGAGTGAATAACAGATGTTATTACATTTCTATGCGTGACAGATCGGGATTTCTCAGTGCAAGAATATTCATTATCGCTAAATATTAATAACTAACTCAGAACACAATAATAACTAACGTTGCTAACTTAGAACACAATAATAACTAAGGGAGACTCCTTAGTTTCGAATGAATGTCTTATATTTTATAAAACAGAAATCTAAGAGATTAAAAGCCATGTACAGGATAGACAATAAAAAAGAAATCCATAAATGTGGTATTTTGACTTAAAATTAATTTTGTTATAAATAAACTTTTTGTACTGTGACCGGTATAGAGGCTGTAAACAGAAACGAGTAACTGGTGGCTATGTTGTAAATGCTAGCTTTATTTTATCATTTCCTGCATTTCTGCATTCGACATGAGATTACGAAAAGAAAAGCCGGATAAGGTATGTAGAAATAGCATTTTTATGACAATTTGGAGTGTTTGTCATTCAATTAACATGTCGCCAGTTGTCAATCATTTATCCATTTCAACCAATCAAACCAGAACGATACCTCCGACAAACAACAGCACGTGTATAAAGCACGTGCAACTATGTTATATAAACTATTGTCAATATACTCCGACATCAACAGTAGGGCAGAGATATCTAAGTACTGGCGACATGTCAATTATGGATGTGTTATATCTCAAATAAGGGACAGGTATATGGTGCCGTGTGTCTATAAATGTCATGTTTTCCTTTTTTTGAGTGCTGAGTGGGTGGGGTAAATGAATTGTATTTGTAGGCAGAGAAACTGATTTTGTTGCTTTCTAGCATGTATTTGCTATATTGTGGGAGGAAATTATATGGTCTTTCAGGAACAGGGATGTTTGTTAGTTTTGTAAAATAGAATTCAAGTTATTTAACGTAATAAGTGTACATGTCTGAAAATAGTCTGAATTTCAAAGAAAATTGTAGATTCCGACCTAACGTTGCGACGTTGAGTCGTGACGTCAACAAAGTGTTGATGACGTCGACGTCATCCGCCGATAACTTTCAATAAAGCGAATATTTGTTTGCAAAAACGTAATTTAAAATGTAATAAATAGATTATCTAACGTCTACCACACGTCTACCACTCGTGAAGGATTTCCCTATAATCGATCCCAGCATTTAAATAATCTCTATTTATTTCATCGAGAAGTATGAAAACTTTATATATACGAATGCGAATTGATCACTTCGAGATGGAATACAATCTGTTATTCACGACAAAACAACAAATTTTCTTTTTATTTCATGCTTTATAATCAAATTGTACTGCAGTATGCAGAAAAACAAATAAAACATTGTCGACGCCATTGGCTTAGTATGATAAAATTGCTGTTTATAATTCCCCATAACTTCTAAATGACTTAACCGATTTCAATACTCTACGACTCATTTTTTTAGTTATTTCCAATCCAATGATATAGCTTTAGCAGCTTTCGGAAAAAATATAGCTTTTGAAAAATAAAATGACATTTTTCACTGTACTGTAAATGACAACAATTCTGAAATACTTGACCAGTTTTAAAGACTATAGCTCATTTTCTTAGTTAGACCATTTACAGTCGAATGATATATATTAAACAGTTATTTTCTAACAAATAAAAAATAAAATGTTTTTGAAATTGAAAAACAAAAGTGTAGTTCCGGCAGTGAAAAAATAAAAATATTTCACACGTATGAAATACCACTTTTATTTCATTGCTAAAATGTTCTATTTCACTGCTAAGCATAAAATAAAAGTACATATAAAAGTGGACAAGGAAATGTAGTATTCAGCGAACGCAGTCAGCCAAACTCACGCATTCACACCCACCCACAATTACAAGGATAAATACAGGCAAAGCATTACGTGGTCCGAGTATTAACTTTCATTCCCCATCCAACCCAATCTCTAAGAAGGGAAAATTGGGTTGGCTGGGGTATGAAATAAACCTTAATTTCGGCTTAAAAAGTTTACATATTGTAAAATTAAAACATGTAATAGGTACTTTTAAAGAGTTCATCACATTTTTTCAGTAAAATAATGTTTTAAACATGTTTTATTGTCGAAATATTCGTTATAAAATCATGATAATATAAGCTTTCCCATCACTTAATGGAATTAAGGCGGGACAGCGTAATGGTATGCGACAACACAAACATAAAAGGGTTGACAACAGCAGAAACGGTCAGTGGCAAAAAGGCCGCTGGATGTTTAAACAATATTGTAAGGTTCACCAAACTCTATTGTCAGGGCTTACCTGGGCCTCTCTCTCTGCATGTGTTTTCTATGCGGTACTGCGTAATTATATGTTAAGTGGTTTAATTTATACATATGTCCTTAACACATATATTGCATATAAGTAATTTTAACTTTAATCCATTATTTACGAGCGATTTAAAAATACACAAAAAGTGCAAACAGTGTCCAATGAGTTTCGTAAATCTAACAATCTTGCATAGAACGTTCAACAAAAACATCTATAGTCTAAGAGCAAATGCATATATTCATAAACGTGTTCAAGATAATCCTTCTCTCTCTCCGATATCCTTTTGTGCCTTTTCCGTTTATGATTTAAGATCATCAACTTTGAGTTATTCGGGATTGCGGTATGCAGCTTCACTTGCACGATGGACATGTGTACGATCTGCAGTTCATGTATATTCTGGATTGTTGGCATTTCGGGAACTTTTCTTGCTTGTCCTTCGAACGGCAATTATCCCAACAACGAGTACCAGCAACAGAAGTGCCGCCGATACGGAGATCACTATTACCAAAACTATTTGAAAAGATACTGAAACAAACAAAAAGGCGCAGTTAAAATACTGTTTCAAGAGTTAAATTGACAATACAACGTAATCAATTATCATATGTCATTAAAGGGGTTGTTGCAAATATTCTCAAACATGTTTTATTTCAAACAGTTCTAAACAACTAAACATGGGAACAGAATTATCAAAATACAATAAAGGAGGCATGCCTATTGAGAAATTGCACACTAAAACAACTAATTAATTAATAGAGGCGGTCATCTTGGAATAAAGATGTCATAATACTTTTTAACATATATGTCATATTGATGAATCATTTAAAGCAAACACAATTATTTCAAATGAATTTTAAATCATAGAACTTGCATTCATTGCATATTGCTGATTGTATTTGTTTTAAACGATTTGTATCAATAATCCATGGTAAAAGAGCTTAATAACGTCGTCATTCCAAGACGGCCGTCTTCATTTAAACTTATTTGTAAATTTTTGTATATATCATATCTCCTGTAGTTTTATGGAATTGTTAGCTTGTTTCGGCATTTAAGAGCCCTTTTATTTAAAACTTGTTTGAAAATAATGCAACATTCCCTTAAAAGATGCAATTATATATCTTAAACGTTACTCTGACAATTTATTTAAAAAAACATGTATACAGTGGTATAGTTTGAAATATATATATGTATTTAAAAACTAACGTTTAATACTAGTAATATGTAAACAAGATTATGTTTTCTATATGTATAACGTTTTTAAATTTAATAATTTAATTCATTCCTGATAATTCTCTAATCCGAATACAATAAATACAGACGCTTATGCTAAATGACGGGATCATACTATAAAAAGCAGAGGCCAGTTAAACAGGTATACTGTGTTCTGTTCTCTACACTGTCTATAAGCATTGCAGGTGAAGAAAACATGAACACGTCATATCCAGTACCTAACTGATTTAACTGAAACTTGCTGCAACTTGAAAAAGTATGCAGTCTCGGTTTGATTGTTCATGAACGGTAGTGAAATATGCTTGCTACCGCTCACGCCCCCTAGCCCCGGGTTGAGTAGAACTAAATATTCATAAACTCAATAGTACAGAGTTTTAACTACCCCGAAGATGGCATGCATATGGCGCTGGACAAAGCGACCTTTATACTTGTTACTCCCCCCGTCACCAGTATCTAACAAAATTCTATGCCCCGAAGAGCGAAATAAACAAAATGGAATTTAGTTGGGAGCAGCGGTTATGAAGACTGCGTATCACAAGTAACAGCCAAAAAAGACTAAATTAAAAAGCAGACAACATATCCTATGGGTGGTTAAACAATACCCAGAACCTTTATCGGCCGGAGTAGTGGAAATACATGGATAATTTATTCCGAAAACATGAAAACAATCCATTACTTAAAAATATATGCTAAATGATATTTCCTAGTCGATATGGGAAAGTGTATAGTTATGCAGTATGTACTTTCTTTACTTGCTTATTCATAACAGTGAACCGCTGCATTTAAAATGTACTTGTTCATAATAATTATGTTGTAACCTCACACAATTCAGCAAAATAAATATAAAATAAGATATGTGATATGGACATTCATACTTACCACCAGTTCCCTCCTCTGTGGGCGTAACTCTGTAATTAAAGAAAAAGAAGTACCAGCTGTGTGTAACTACTTAAGAATATAGAGTTAACTGTATTGAAATTTTGAATTTTACGACGATATACCGGTCGTTTAATGGCAACTTTTTGTTTAATAGTGACTCGTTAGAGGAGCCATTTAAGACGATCTGCGACCGGTAAACGACTGATATACCGTCGTAAAAACAACAGTTATACCGTCGCAACATTTAAAATGTCAATACCTGTTAACCCGCTTCTAACGAATTTTATTGTGTGGCAAATGTACGCACAAACGCACTGGAATTAAAAGTAATGACGTAATGTTTTTTAAGGTTGAACGTCACATGACTGGATTTGCCACGGGGTATGCACTATTTAATAGTCGCAAATGTTTGTACGTCAATAAATCGGATTGCAGGTTTTTTGGCAATTGCGTTAGAAATAAAGATGAATAAAAGGCCAAATAAGACATCACAAACACACAATGGTTGACAATAGGGCTACCGCCTTGGAACGGTCAGTGGCAAAAATAGGCGCTGAGGGTTTAAAGAATATACAGGGGAGCTTACATGGGTACCTGTTTAATAATCAGTGAATGCATTAAACGAATTGGATAACAGATATGTTGCGAGGCCTTATTTGGCTATCAGTTGTATCCATTGAATTTAGTAAATTCAATATTAGATAGGTATGAAAGTTAGATTCTTTTTATCACAACTCCAACAATGCCGCATACCGCACTAAGCAATCGGAATGACTTCGTCGATTTCCGTAATCCGGTAGTTATATCGGTTACGGAAATTGACGAGGCAATTTCGATTGCATACCGAGATGAACGGAAAAGAACGAGCGATGATTTGGCCTTCATTTCCATATTTATATATTTTCACGCGGATATTCGCTCGACTTCCTTTAGTTCTATAAAGTTATATTTTTGTTTGATAATAATCTGCGTATTTTCCGTGATGAAGACTGTTTGAAGCTGAAAGCGTTTGGAAGATGTATTAGTTGAAACAATGTTTGATTGATAATTTTCTTAAAACATATATACAGTATAGAACAAGTAATCTATTATTGTACAATTACAAATATAAGAAATGCCTGTGTTTCAGATCAAAATGCTCCAACATGTGAATTATATTATATTTATTGAGCCCTGCAATCAATTGTATATGATAATAAATAGCTTGTTTAGTAGTTTACTTTACAAACCTGCACGTTGGGATGTTATCAACTAGAACACATGATGAATTGCGATCACATGGGTTGATGAGTGCATAACTCCTACACAGACTTGACTGCGTGTCTTTGTCATCCTTATTTACTAGAATACAGATATAAGTAGGTATAACAATCGAACAAGAAATGTAGCTGATACAGAACACAGTCACCTAAAACGATAATCATACAAAACAAACAACAGTTGCAAGGACATATACGACACCACAAATATACAATTGGAGTACCGCCTTGGAACGGGCAAGGACATATACGACACCACAAATATACAATTGGAGTACCGCCTTGGAACGGGCAAGGACATATACGACACCACAAATATACAATTGGAGTACCGCCTTGGAACGGGCAAGGACATATACGACACCACAAATATACAATTGGAGTACCGCCTTGGAACGGGCAAGGACATATACGACACCACAAATATACAATTGGAGTACCGCCTTGGAACGGGCAAGGACATATACGACACCACAAATATACAATTGGAGTACCGCCTTGGAACGGGCAGTGGCAACAAGTGTTTTTCGTTTTTGTTTTTGTTTTGTTTTGTTTTGCAGCATTTACTAGACAGTTTGTGAGATAGCAGCTCAAAAGTATAGGACCACTATATGTAGTAATAACAAGTTCAATAAATGTGAACATATACCAATATGTGATCATGTTTTGGTAAGAACATACTTAATGTAAACTATGAAATCCAAAATAAAAATAAAATAAAAATAAAAACCTCAAAACTTATTTTTTAAACAGCACAAAATATGTCTTAATTACACGACGGTTTATACAGTCATTATAAGTATTTATCATGCAGATATGCACTTTTATGCCTAATAAAGGGATGACCTATTAAATTTTGCTTTAATTAGGCACTGACCATTAAAGCAAATCAATGCGGAATCCCCCGGCGTTTATTGTACGTTATCTGACGTCATGCACGTAACGTTGCCTGACGTCATAAAACAAACAAAACACAACAACATGGCGACGTCCTCGATAAGCGTACCATTCTGAGAAATAGGTAATAATAGTAATTCATACAGAAAATATGGATAATCTACATGATAAATAGAATATTATGTCAGTGCCTTTTACTATCAAGTTTATTAGGCTCGGCACGAAAACGAAGAATGGCTCAGCAGAGCCTCGCCATTCTTCGTTTTCTAAGCCTCACCTAATAAACTTGATAGTAAAAGGCACTGACATAATATTCTCTATATAAAGGCAATGTGTTACCTTTCTTCTGTACATTTACATGTTTACCTTTTACATCGTCTATAATAACTTCTGTGATCGTAATGTTGCTGCCCAAGAATTGAAGGTTGTTGTCCTTAGGCAAGCCATGAATTGCAAGCACTAGTTGTTGGGATGCATCGTCCGTATTTTGTGTAACGACGTTGTGGTTGACAATCAAACTCCCAGATCTGTAGAGGGTAAGTATTATTTTATAATGAAGCATCATAATATAAACGTTACACAGGAAAACCTCTCTTGAATTGGACATGCGCTCACTGAACTAGGATGACCCCGATGGAAGTTGTCAGAAAAGTAAAAATCAAGATATTGGGAATACGTCAGGCACTCTCGAGACAGACTAGAACGAATTTCAGAGTTCCTTAGAAGGACAAATGAAAAAGTAACTGCAAACATGTTGTCCAAGAAACATGTATGATATGGTTATGCTTATGTTAAGTAGAATTCATAAAAATTTAAATTGAACAGGCCTATTATTTAACAGAACTATTTCAAACGTAATACCGTCGCAAACTGAGTAGCAAACATTTTTCACTACTGCTCAAGAAAAGTCTCCTTCAAATCGAGACTGCAATATATATCTATTTATCGTGTTCGGCGATTTCAAAATTTCTCATTTCATACCCTTTTTTGATTATATTCAGACGCTGGTTATGAATTAAATTTTTTAACAACTCACATTATTAACACAATGTCCAGAGATAGGGAAATGATTAATAGAATTCCAGAGACAACTCCCTACTTTTAGTATCGAATCTATTCGTACTGATATATAAAGCGCTCTCAAGATGGCTCTAGAATACATGATAATCAGTGCAAACTTAATGGACGAGTTGAGAAAAAGCAGTTTAATGCATAAATAAATGTAAACATTTTTAAGTAGAAAAAGGAAAAGAACTCAAATAGGATAGTATGATGCTTACAAAACATACTAATTTTCAAAATAATCAGTGCAATAATCATAAATGATGTATAAAAATGATAAAAAACATAGCACTCAAAGGCAAATGACACCGTAGGTCCATACTGTTCCAATATTTGAAATAGGACAATACAAACACAACATTATACTAATATGATGCATTTGCATTATGATACGCCTTGTGGGGGCCTTGCAAGATGGGTTATTCATCTTTTGGGCAAGATTGGCTATTGTAAATAAGACCGAACAAACACAAGCGATAGATGTAAAAGCCTTCACAGGGCAGGTATAGCTAAAACGTGTTATTTTGTGTGTGTATTTTTTACAGATTAGTTGATTATTTTAGTATCACATGAAACATTTAATTATGCCATAGTGTTTTCGTGGCCGTAAGCAGGCTTATAAAAAACAAGACCGACCCTCTTTCACCTTTGAATAGTCTAAATTGGCCTAAATCAATGAAAAAACGTTATTTACCTTAGAGATATAATATGAACTCGGATGAAACCTGTGCCCATAACTCTGTTGTAGTAAGTATTTAGCTGCAGATAAATATAAATCACATAACGTTCATTATTAACCATACAGACAACACAATTATAACACATTTACAAACTGAATAAATCCCAGTAAACACAATAATTATATTGTCAATGTATGTTTCATGAAATAATATTTACATTATATATAGTTTTTTTCATAATTAATAATATGTATGCTGCTAACCAATTAAAAGAAAAAGGAACGTTCATTTCCATAGGATCAACGCTATCTCATAACATATTTTAAGTCATCCATTTTAATTGCTTATTGCTTATTAAAAACCTCTATACACATGCAGCTACATAATAAGCACAGAAATTAAATTCAATAATAGTCATAAGAAGCTATTCTGAAAACGCAAATAAAAAAGGACGAAAGGAAAAACAAGTTTTTCACATAATAGACAACTCTTCTGTATGCATTAATTTCTGTATGTTTTTACTAAAGAAGGATGAAACAAAAGCTTTCATTGCTGGTTGTAGTACATATGACGTTTTATTTAATGCAATAACAATACGCTAGTTTTAAAAGAATTATTGGTAATATTTATTACCTCATGTGGTTAAAGAAACAACGCCAAAATTGCACTATTAATCCGTTTATCAAAACTGTGTTGTAATATATTTCAGTTGTTGGCGGGATATCTACACTAACCATCACGTACGAGTAGTAATCTATCATACATTGTTTTAATAAATACTTATAAGGGAGATCCTTTGGAAGCAACAAACACAACCAAGATAATAAAGTAGCAGACTCGGTTTTAACATCTGTCTTGCAGATAAATAGAATACTAAAGGAATACAGTGTTTACAGCTAGAATAACATACGTATTACATACGTATTACTGACATATTTGAAGATAATTAATAATTCGACGAGCAATCAGCAATCAGTATATTTTACTTACCAAAACGGAAGCTTCGCGTTTGTATTTCTCGAACGTTATTGCAGTGTTAAGGTTATCTGCTGACGGTATCTCTATGGCAATGTGTATCTCCACATTCGTTATCTTCTCACCTTGGAAAAAGAAATATGGCATATATAAATTTTACGGGAAGCGTTATGCAACAAATACAATTACTTCATATTCCACAAACGTACGTACCTCAGCGCAACTTCATAACCGCTGCTCCCAACTAAATTCCATTATGTTTATTTCGCTCTTCGGGGCATTTCATTTTATTAGATACTGGGACCATACGCCGTACGACATGGGGAATACGTTTAAGAAGGATAGCTCCATGTCCACCGCCATATGCATGTCATCTCATCTTCGGGATGGTTTAAATTTTGTGCTGTTGATTTGATGAATATTGAGTTCTGCTCAACCCGGGGCTAGAGGGCGTGAGCGGTAGCTAGCATATTTCACTACCACTCATGAACAGTCTCAATCAAACCGAGACTGCAATATTTCGTATGTGTCGTGCTCGGCCGTTTCCAAAGGTCCATTATCATACTCTTTTTTTACATGTTATACACTGCTGAAATTTATTACTGAACATAACACAATTCAAATTCGGCAATAACTCAACAAGGTGACTCTCTACAAAGTGGCGAAAAATACGTTAACATGGCAACATAGAAGTAAAGTTTGAACCGGGGTGAATCATTATTAATGTAAATCGTAACTTATGTTGTTAAAAGGGCCGTAACTAATATTGTAAGAACCTGTGGCCCGACCCGTTTGTATATTTGGCAATATGATAAGTACATTATTACACAATACAACCAGTCATTATTAATATGAATGTATGCATGAAATAAAATGACATAGGTTGATGTTATAGGCTATTAGATCGTTAATGTTATGGAATTGATTGATAGAAACAAGTTTTACCTTAGGAACATGCATACGAAATTAATACAAATTTTCCAAAGCAATTATATTGTTGTTATTTGGTTTTTCAATTAGCAGTCACAGAAGACGACGTGCAGCCACCTCACACACTCATATCTACAAAACACCATCTACATAACATTATGCCCAAATGTCTTGATATTTAAGAAGATCGCTCATGTTAAATTAGTAACAGAAGACGGACGCAAACATTGAAAGCATTAATAGGCGATACAGTCTAAGGGTGATTAAACAATAGAGTCTTTATTGGAGCCACCTATTTGAAATAACATATCATCGAAAACCTGTCTATAAATATCGGGCTCAGCGATCTCCAAAGATCAGAATGAAACAATTCTGACTGCAAGCACGGGGAGACATTTGCTTTGTTCTGGAAACTGATAGTACTACCATGGTACAGGAACGATGTGCACTACTTGATGTATATACATTAAAGGATGTCCTGCATTAAATATGATCGCTTAAATAGCCGAATTCGCCATGAGATAAAGGCATGCGATTTTGTAGTTTTATGTAGCTTTTAGGTTACGGTATCTCTGATGCGTCAGCTTTTCTCGTATACTAAAGTTACGGGCGTTGACATCCCCAGCTTGACAAAACTCCTTGAAAAAATGGAATATGCTAAGAAACAAGGCTGTTCGGTGAACACCCCCTTATAAATGGAGGAATATTGAAAGCATTTGTTTTGTTATAAATATTATTAAAAAACTTAACCGCAGAATTTCACTACAAAACCGCTCTTCCAAACTCCATCCATGCGACAAGTCGTAAAATAATGGATTTGTGCCGATTTCAGGTCTAGATTTATTCCCGGGTACTTAAAATACCATAGCTGAAAATGAGTCAAATAAATTAAGATAAGGTAATTCATACAGCGGCAACGATAACACTGGTTGATGTTTTGCCAGGCCCGGTTAGGCATTTATATTGTAGTTATAGTGTTCAGAGTGGTAAAATATTAAGTTACATTATTCCTTATCAGGTTTAGAAACGGTTTACATATTTTTTAATATGTGCCAGTTGTTGGCGGAATAGCGGTTTTCAATTGAATTGAATTGGATTTTATAGTCGCACCAACTACTAAGGTCATATGGCGACTTTCCAGCTTTCATTGGTAGAGGAAGGCCCCAGGTGCCCCTCCGCTCAATTTTCGTGCACGGGCGAGCACCTAGGTAGAACCGACCCGTTCCAAATTATTTCAATAGAGAGATGTAAATCGAGAAATCAAGCGGGAAACAGGTTAACAGGAAAGGGTTGTCCTTGTTCAAAATATCAGATAGCGTTAAATGGGCACATCGAGTTCTTTTTAGAATAAACCTTAAGTTATAAAAATGTTCCGATGCATGATAAAATGCTATATCAATCAAACTATGGTGTTACCAGCGTGTTGTTCAGGTATCACATTTGAATTAACCATCTAGAGCTTATGGAAGCAGGCGCAAAATGCTTAACTTGCTCTTGATGCGTAACCTTCGATAGCACATATTACCATTACGTGGTCCCGCCCTAATTCCATTAAGCGATGGGAAAGCTTATGTTAGCAGGATTTTATAACAGATACTGTGATGATAAAACACGTTTAAAAACATTTCTTACTGAAAAAAATGCGATTACCTGTTTAAAATTATCTGTTAAATGTTTTAATTTTACAATATGCAAACTTTTAAGCCGAAATTAAGGTTTTATTTCATACCCAGCCAACCCCGTTTTCGCTTCTTGGAGAAGGTGTTGGATGGGGTATGAAAGTTAACTCGGACCTCGTAAAGCTGCGTAAAATGAATTTCCATGCAAATAAGGGGTATTTTTGTAGCTCATTCATTATGTGTTCAGGGCCTTTAGAATAGAAAATATAATTATTTATAGATTATGAGTCAGACCCCTTGACTCCTACACAAGGTCTGATGTACCCCCCGCTTCCATTTCAAGGCTTCGATGACTCACACATGCCTGAGCATCTGTTACAAGGTTCAACATGATAGTCTGTTTTATAGCAACATGATAATCTGTTTTATAGCAACATGATAATCTGTTTTATAGCAACCTGATCATCCATTTTAGATCAATATAAAGACATCTGAGACAAAAGGAGCACCGTTACTACCATGGTTACACCAACGATATGACTACCAATAGCATTCTCAAACCTGACGTAAATGTTGTCTAGTAGGAATATAGATGTTTCATTTTGGTATCTTGTGAAACATATGAAAACTCTTTCATATCAACAAACAAATCGGCGATAAGGGTTGCATAGTTAGTATCCATAGATAGACAAACGATGTGCCTATAAAAAGTAGTCATATTAAACACCTGACGAAAATGCGTATATTTAGATTATTAATGATTAAATGTCAGTGCAAGTGTTATTGTCAAGTCAGTAAAATGCTCGTAATATACTGTTTAGACAACAAATTCCAAAAGTATGTACCCACTCTCCTGATTCAAAACGCATGAACGTCAACAGTTATATGTATATGAAAATGTACCAATACGTCAAGGAAAGGTGGAAAACAACAAAAGACGACCAGCAGTTTTACTTATTATTATTAGATATGCCTGTTCGTGTATTCATTTAAATTAATCTACCTTTCTTTCCGTTTGGATCTGTCGTCGTGGTTTCAACCGCTTGGTTTTCTAAATAAAACATATAATTTTTTATTGGGTATACTGAATTTAACAGTCAGCACAGCACTGCATAGCGTATGTTTACCATCACAGTTATGCTAATGTTTCATCACTCGTCATATGAGTTGGTTTCTCGATTGTCAGCTTTAAGTAATGTAATCTGTCGATAGACAATCGTATTTGTATATTTTGCAATTATAAGAAACATTGTGTTATTGTTCTTACGCCTATGTTTTTTTATACAACTTGTTTGATATTAATATGTTTTAGATACTAGAGCACAATCAAATAAATACTCATATCATACTTCTAAAGTTAGTTTGTGTCGACATAAATGTCCTCATTGCATCGACACATTCGGGATAGCTCAACATACAGAGTAGCAACGTTTCAATTTGATTACATTTGAGGCATTGGGACTCTCGGCTGATAGCTTTCAAGTTGCTTTCAACATATATGAACGAACGTTACCGTAAACAGTCGTTTTAAATGCAATTATCAGTATTGAATTGATATTTGTATGCTTTTCAAAATGAAAACAATGGTCCTTTGTTTGTTTGGTGTTTAACGTCATTTTGCAGCAAATTTTAGGGTCGATTTATTTTTTTGGTGGAGTCAGACAACCCACTTATTCCTGCGTATAACCAGTACCTCCCGCTATCCGTAAGAATCGACACTTTCTCGCTTACAAGTCGAGCTCAAAGTGGGATTCAAACCCCCAGCGGTGAGAAGCGAGAAGGTTTACAATGCAAAGTCGGTAACCTCTCGATCACGGAAGCGCTCGCAATGTTCCTATAAAAACCACAGGAACCAAACGCAATGACATCCATTTCTTTTATTAACATATATGTATTAATATATATGTATATTGCTTACCAACGCAAGTTCCATTTACGAGATAATACCCAACTAAACAAAGACAGTCGAATCCATTTTGTTTATTCTGACAGTCAGTATTGGCTTGGTCAATGCAAATAGACTTGTTCGGAGCACACTCGTCTACGTCAACGTCACACTGAGCACCAGTCCACCCTTCTATGCATGAGCAGTTTCCATTGATACTGTTGCAGCTAGCAGAATGTTCCTCATTACAAAGGCATTTCATTGAACAGTTGATCCCATAATATAATCCAATGCATCCTTTCATGAAATATCAAAATAAAAATATAGCCATACATGCGTTAATCAAAAACTGTCAGTAGAATTGCGATATTTATAATTGCACAGAACGTTAAACTAGTTGATATATTTTTAAAATAGTGTAACGGATCACATGAAAGTCTTAATTTGTTTTAAACTGGTGGCGTCCCGTTTTTTTATTTTGTACATAAATGACCTATTTGCAAACCAGTATTAACCCTTTATACTTTTTAAATAATTATTTGAAAGCTTCAAATCAAATTGATTTTGCAAATTACGTATTGTTGATTATAATGCATCAGTAATAATATTAAAGTTGATGTAGAATAATGAAGACAAATTGAATCGATTCTAACACAACAATAACCCCACTGTTTATGCTATTGTTGGGGCACTATATATCTCGGAGGTCAAGGTAATTAGGCTGCCATGTTTACAGGCTGTTCCATTGGGCGTCCAGTATGCAAAATTCTGCGCGGCACAGTATGTTTAAATATACACTAATAGTCACGTGACAAACAATTAAGTCATTGCTAACGACATATAGCTTGCGCTGCATGACGTCAATCGTTCTCAGCTTGTTCAAGATGCTTATTAATGTTATGTATGCTGATGCATATGATGGGTTTATATAGGGGAGTGTACTAGGTTTGGGAACATGGCAAATGTGTTTTAATTAACATTTCACTCAAATTACTGTTGTCTTCGTGACGTATATTTACCAAATGACGTCATGTAACGTGGCGCTTCCAACAGACGAAATATACGCGGGGAATTAATGGAACAGTGGTATTTTATCGTAGAATAACATACAGATGTTTATCTTTTTTGTGTGTATGAAGACTGCGCGGGTCGTGTTAGAATGAAATATATGCAAGCAGATAATACTGCAAAAATAAACAAAGCTGCTAAAGATAATGCGTGATTACAAGTGCAAAATGCGACGTGTGTCCATTAAAAATCAAAACAATATTTAACTTGTTCTTATGAAAAAATGTCCTAATCTAATATGTTAAACAATATCCGTCGTGTGTTCATTCAATTATATATTTAAAATTAGATTGAATTGATAGTAGGATTACGAACAAACAATTACCTTGTGAACAAAAGTCAGAGACACTAAACTGCCTCTTTAAAATGTCTGCTGACCGCTCCATTGACACAGCTATTGTACCGTTAAATGGTTCAGAATGCCCATGTAGATAAACCAAGTGTTTAGATGAGGTATCTTCAATTGTATATACACCATCCCCCAAGAAGGTCCCTGTGATCATGGATGTCCAGCTGGGTAGATTCACCTTCATAGTATACGGAACAGATGTTGGAGAATTATCAGTCGAAAGTGTTACACTGAGCTCAGCAACTGTTTCATTGTCAACTTCCTTTAAACACCCATGTACTTGTATCAAGACGTCGCTGACGTCTGGATAAATCCGTACTAACAATAAACCATTTCTGGATATGTTCCGTAACTGCAGTGTCTGTTTAACTTCAATGTTTAATGTTACGTTTCCGCTAAACTTCTCAGGAGTTGTCATATTAATGGTACCGAATTCGTCAGACAGAAGAACGAGTATATTATTTTCTCTCATATTTCCTTTGGAAAAAACCGTATCTTCTGGAAAACCTTTGACACTGATTGTCATCGATTCGATCGACCCTGACACATTACGGGCGGATATATACAGTGGTATGGGCTCTGATGAAGGTCCTGAAGAGGTTCTCAGCTCAAGTACGGGAGGTTCCAGTGGACGTTCAGCTTTGAAAGAATGAAATACACGCATGTATAAACTTATAAAAGCATACTAAGGGTAATCCATAAACAGACCATACAATGTGTTTCTTAAACTATTGATTTGAAAGTTTGACTGAATTATTGAATGTACATTTAGGGTTACAGTTTTATTTAAGTTTCGTCTTGATAAAGGCACTGCGCCGAAAAGTACAACATAAACATAACGAGATGTTGTTGAATGTTATACATCTATTTAAGTTGTTTAAAACTGGTACAACACCAATGCAAAACAGTAACTAATATTACTATATAAGACACAAGTTTGAATGATGCATTACACAATTAACGATTAAAACCTACTTGTATTACACCGTTCTCCATAGTAACCTTCGTAGCAAATGCAAATCGTCGAGCTAACCGTGCAGTTGCCATGGCCGGAACAGTTACAAACATCTTAAATCAGAACAGGCGTTACAATGTTTTACACGACACTATATCAAATACAATTAATTTAATATCACACAAAAACAATTTACAAAGGAGCCTCCATATATTGTATCGACTGAGTTAAAGCTATAAAACCGATTAAATACAAAATATATTTTACGTATAAGTTATCCATTAACTCGATATCCACCATACAACTAGTTGGTTTAATTACCGATAACATCTATTTTTACGACGAGCGACAACATAAACTACTCCCATTTCGGAATTAGCACTAGGGCTACACTAAATGATATGATTTAGTCACATTCAGTTTTCCAAGGTTGTACACGCTTTCATTGAAACAATATATATATTCTGAACATAATATCAGATCCATCTTACATTGCAAACTATTTATTATTAAATTATATAAATCAATCGTTTTGACACTTTAATAATTTAAAATGTTCATAACATTAACACAACTGTAAATAAGAAACCTGAAGTATTTATTTTATATACATTTGCTGGCATAGGAAATATGTGCACCCTAGAACCGGTTTAAACCCCCACAGTGGCCTACTTTGCCACTGACCGTTCCAATGCGGTAGCCCTATTGTCAACCCTTATGTGTTTGTGATGTCGTTTGCATTTATAATTACTTTTAACTTTTTGTTTGTCTGTTTGCGTGTTTGTTGATTTCCCTGTCCGATCTTTTTATATTTCTTTACTTAGAACACATGATTCGCTACTTGACTGGTAGGAAAATATAAGAGCTAGAAGAAACTGAATCAAACAAAGAAACTGTCGAGTCATTAGAACGTGAAATGTACGTTATACGCACATGTGAAGTGCAGTTGTGGTCAGCAGCCATATTCCCAGTAGCAAGAGTGAACAAAGATAAAATGATGAAACCTGTTTGTACCCTATTTAATGTGATGTATATGCTGGAATTGTGTAATTAAATCTGATACATCCACTTATACTGATACTCTCCTTTAGTTTCGTTGAACTAAGCCAAACTATTCATTACTTCTTTCGGTATTATCCGTACCACACACCTGCTATTTTGGTTATATATAGGAATGCAAGGGACGGTACGGTACGGATTTTACCCCCAGCCTTATCGTGTGACGTCTCGTTCCGTATTTGGAAACTAAACCCAACCATACTCACACCCTGATGATTTCCTGTTAATGTTGTCGTTTTTTGTCAGCTGTGGGCGGGTTTAAGTTTCCAAATACGGAATACGTGTCAGCGAGAGATATGTCGAAATGTAAACATTCCAGAAAATGTCTGCTTAAAAACATGGACAGTCGTATGAAAATGAATGAATCGACGAGGTATTCTTCTCTTTGGGGAGTTTTATGCATGCATGCGTGGTATTTTATGTTTAAACTATTGAAATACGGCGGTTGTTTATGCATGCATTGCTTGATATCTTCAGAAACTGATACTTAAGTATTCTATAAGGGTGGCATCGTAGATCTATGGTAGGTAGACACGATAAGAGCTACACTTCTCGTAGCTACGAAGGATATAATGTCTGATATAAAAACTATCATTTCATTAAGTCCCATTTTCAGCCTCGGTGACTAACCTGAATATTTTTTGTAATTAGTTGTTCATTTATGATAAACTAAATAGTACTCGTATATGTGTCAATACAGTACCTGTTTTTTTACGTGGAATGCACTTAGATCAATACGCTGTTTAGGAAGAGCAGCAAGCATAATGTTTTTTTTAATATTTTTATCTTTTATATTCATGCAAACAAATATAGCCGCTGTCGGCCATTTCTGAACTCTGATCAAAATGAATTTTAGATCTAATTATGTAACTGCCTTGAAAGGCACGATGGTTTACGAGTCAAACATGGATAATGTACACGATTTCAAGCAGGTTTAGTTATTTCACTACCGTTTATGAACAGTCTCAGTCAAACCAAAGTGAAATTGTCAGTTTCACTGAAAACGAAGGTTTAGAGAAAAACAAATTGATCAACCCTATGCTAAATACTGGATATTTTTACGGTTTGCAAAGTAAGATATATTTTAAAAATATTCTCGTATCTGTCAATGGTCTAAGGAAGTATGTCTTTATATGTAACAAAGTGAAAAAAAATAATTCTGAGTAAAGCATTAGATTTTGGACCCACTGCATGTCATGTAAATTATTTTGGTAAAGGTATCATATCCACTTATTTTGCGATTTTCTAAAGTACGATGACACACCTGTTTATTTTATTGTATTTAAGCCTTTGCGGCCATCTTGTATAATTTACAGGATGTTTAGCTTGAAATCACCTGCAAAATTTCTATGAAGATGGTGAATGTCCCATCAACAGTTTATGCAAGGTTGCGATCGTATAAGGTTCTCTATCAATCTATGTTAACAAAGACGGTCTGACTGAAATACATATCTTGTCAATCATTCTGAAATGGGAAAGCCTCGTAGCAATCAATACCTTTTGCGGTTCTAGACAGTGAAACAAAAGACACTGTTAGTAAATCCTGTTTGTACAATATTTGCTACGCACGATACACAATAAAACCTGAACTACTTCAAAAAAATGTATACAGAAGCTCATACAACACAAAACTAACCTTCCTCGGTAACATATTCGACTTCAATCTTAAACTCCTGAGCAATATGTTCCAATATACGTCTGTTTCCAACGTGGTCTTCAGCTATAGGGACAATAGAATACACGTTTCCCGGCTCCAAAGACAATACAACCGTCGTCTCTTTTACCCCAGCACGGAATAAAAGATATCCATTATCTAAAGAAAAAAACACGATGTAAATACAATAACTAAATATGTTCATAACTTAAAGATGAATGGCCACCCTTTTTGTAGTATTATCAATTCACAAATTTAACTCTTAAACATCATATGAACATTTCTTGATAGTCCCGCAGAGAAACATAAATTTAAATCCGCTACTAAGTTGTATGTAAAAATAAGTATTATTTGCATGACGTAGATACTACTTTTACCACTGCGAGACTGCACGGGGAAATGAGGTAAATCTGAATTGTATAGCTGCACAACTATTTCCAGATAATTGATAAATACATATTCAAATAAAATATTATTCCCGCTTTTCACAGATATTGCAATGTGTGATTTGTAAAAGTCTATTGTTGTGTATTGAATTCAATTTAAATAAACATAACGTTCATGAAGCAAAACATGGCAGGAGAACTTTAAATATCTGATTGAAGTCTTATAAAAAGAAGTAAATTCGAGTTTAGTAACCCGTGTCTTCTTTTAAATAATGTTTTAAAAATAAATAAATAAATACTCTCTTTTTTCGATTTTAAATTGTATCCTATAAAATGCTTATATTACCTTGCTCAAGAAACAGGTCCACATGTCTGACGCCAGCGCCGGAGTCAGAAGAATTAAGTGAAAGCGTTACACTTCCCGAAGTCAGTGTTTCTTTCACTACTGATACCTCTGATCTAGGTGCAGTGTCGTCAATCTGATAAAAGAAATAACCGCAACACTATTTAATAAACATGTTACGAGTACACTGAAAATAAATCGATTGTTACAACTTCAGTTTGTATTATTATGTTGCTCCAAGGTCATGTTTCGGTAATATTATTAGTCTCCCTGTTATAACGGTCACCTGTCTTAAAGCACTGGTGTATGCAATTATGTTTTAATTCGCATAGGAAACTTCGGTAATCTCTCTGGGAATTATGTAACTGTGAGAAGATTCTCCATATCTCTGCTGTTGAAACAAGAGAAGTCACTGACCAGCTATGTTTGACGATAATCTGATAGGGAGAAGAGCGACGAATGTGTATGAGGGAGAGTAAAGGGGATAGCAGTAGATGCATAATTTTGTGCAGGGAAGTCCTATAGACCTTTATATAGCATGCATAATTTATTTGAGGATCAAGTTCAACTCCACCGAGAACCTGATTTTAACATTAAATGGACTTTGCCCTAGCACTGAACCAGGAAATCAAAACAAAATATCTTAAATGAAAAAAAAAAGATCTTATCTTAAAGCGTGATTTTGGTTGATGTGGTCCTTGAACGCTACATTTCATGTCCGACTTTTATATCTACATTTTTCTGTTAAGAAATTCAATAATTATAAAAGTTATACAAGCAAAATTTCGTCATCTTTCGCGTTTGTATTTCTACTTTGGTAATAAACGAAAGACTCTTAAACTGACATTCTGCGAATAATACCGTACTATAAACCCCTTATCGGTCATAGCATCGCACATCTTTCTTATATTACAATTTCAAATAATTGTCCAAGTCTAATAGGCGAATGAGTTAGTGCTTTATTGCCCTAATTCAGCGTAAACAACATAATTGACACTGCTTACTGTATTGAATACATCGGGGGCATCAATCGGTTCATTCTCATCAAAGTATATAGAGGCATTGGTGTGTATGGTTGCGAGATGAGGTGTGTCTTTTTTCGGTTTCATTGAGAAGGTCACGTATCCCTGTCCAGATGATCCGTTGTTTGGTGGTAAAAATCCAACACTGGGATTTGTTGGTGCTTCCCCTTTAACACAAGAAAATTAACTCTTTTTTTTAAAACTGTTGAACGTATTTATGTACTCTGTCATAAATTCTACTTGTTTTGTTAACTTTCTCAAAATTGTAAAGCTTTATTTCAACCCTATATATGAACAAACAGTTGATCTGCTTTACTAATTCAGTGAAAAATCAATGCAAATTGTATCTGAAGCATTAACGGTAAACGGTAATTAAGTAACTTACGGGAATTTAATTTATTATAGAAATGTTATTTTTTTTTATATGAAATACAAGTATACAGGTTTGTAAAAGTCGCCCAGTGCTACAAATTAGTAGTGTTAATTTTATTGTTCCTTTGGAACCAACAAACCCAATATATAAAGTAGAATACTGCTTAAGCTGGTGCTAGGGAGTGTGAGAATTGTTGCACCCGATACTACCTCTCATGAACAGACTTAATAAAAGCGAGTCCGCTACTTAATCTTTTGGTTGTGTTTGTTGCTTCCAAAGGACCACCGTTATCAGTATTTGTAGAGAATAGTACAAAATCATAATACCAGTCTCTGGATCCAGTGCTTGAAATTCCCAGAAAACCATCTGATTCACTTGGTCAAGCCCAGCAACCACACGTACATATACACCTAACTCAGAAGTAACGTTTAAAGACACCTATTTTAAAAAATAAATAAACAATACACAATTTCTTTTTATATTAGTTTGTTTTGATTTTAATTCAAGCATAGCAAAGGTAAGACAATTATATATTATAGGTGCTTCATAGCTGAACGCATCATGTAGTTTTATGGGCGGCCATTACCGCCAAAAGTATGATTTCAATACATCATCCAGACAAAGATGGTTTAATTCATCGGTATTATATTTAATTCAATGAAACTTTATTTGATCCACTACACTTTTTGAAACCATCTAATCAAACTTAAAACAATCCTATGCTTTGTGAAATAAACTGGAGTTATTTTTCAAACCATCTAATCGAACTTGAAACGATTCAATGTAATTCTAAACAGTTCACTCAAAAATATGAATCAGTCAATTGACCGATACGTGAAACAATGTATTGGAAATTGAATTAATGCAAGACTAAAACAGTCAGTTCAATGACAGCAGAATCAATTTGAAATAAAGACAAATGGCCGAAACTAAACAGAATTAATACGGTGTAATTCGTTACGAGGGCGCCACTTGCACATGGTTTCCGGGGGGCATATTACGAGTTAGCTGAATACATTTCAAGGAGACGTATATTTTGGGTGTACATATCGAACTGGGCTATACTAAATGATCAGGCAATAAAACATATTGGTGAATGTTACGTTTAACCTGAAACTCCGACCAATATATTTTATACCATGTTTACATTTATATTTATTTATTTATTTTCAGTTTTGTGGTAAGGACATTAAAGAAAATGATGGTAGGAGAACAGATAAAAGAGGTCGAGTTTTGTTTAGTCAACGCGCCGTAGACATGAGTCTATGTCTACGTCCCGCGAAGTGGATTTTTATGGTTTCCTTCAACTTGAAGGTGCCTCATACTAATTCACAAAAACAAAAGCTGCCGAACAGTCGACACTTTCCTTTTTACCGATTTTCTGCGATTTCCATTTTATGGGAGTAAAAATACGGCATAGTAGTAAGCAGTGTTATATGAAATGTTAAACATAACCGAACACCAACATAACCGAACACCAACATAACCGAACACCAACATAACCGAACACCAACATTGTGATAAACGACGAATGTAAGAACACTAGTATCATGCTAAATCGTCTAGGTCAAATGCATTTTTCTCATTTTTTATTCTATTGTTGAGTTCATTACTATGAAGGTAGAACCCCTACATGTATATAGCATTTTTCTATGTTTGCTCTTTTGCATTGATAAAAACAAGATCTGTATTATACAATTTATATTAATAATACATTTGAAAAGTAGTTTTTATTATATACTTAACAGTGAAATAGTGGATTTTATGATTAAAATAAAACCTTATATTTACATTGTTTGTATTTCACATGTGCAAATTAATATACTTTCACTCAAAATGACGTCATGCAACTGTTGACGTTGTGTACGTTATTGACGTTATTGACGTTATTGACCTCATTGTTTTGGCGCATTATATATTGGCTACATAAAGTTCGAGGTTGTGAGTAGGTAATAAATAGAATATTTGCTGGTTTGTCGTGAATATAGGATGTATTTTCGTCTCGAAGTGAGAAAACTCAAATATTTTCACTCGTTCTAAAGCACTCTTGAAAATATAAGTTGTCACACTTCTCGATGAAAATAAATCCTATATTTACTCAAAACAAACAAATATCCTCTATATATATAATATCAAAAATAATAATTGTTGGAATATTGGCATTACTTGTACATTGCCATACCAGTTATTTTCAATTGACGTCATTATGATTTCAATGATATATTGTGTATATACTATATTGAATAAGTAAATAAAAACATTCTTTTCATTACATAAACTTTTGGAAATTGAATGTGGTCAAAAAAACGTTATATATTTCATAATTTGAATTTCTGAACACTTTGCTTTAATTGATAAAAACTTATATCTGTATATATGTATATCGGGATACAACTGTACCTCAATTTAAGTATTATGGGAATTCATAATGGCTCCATATACAAACAGATTAATGCACTGATTTCTCCAAGGTGCCGCGAAAAACAAAGTGGCGGATATCCTGTCGATTCTATGTTATTTTTTTTGAAAAGTGATACAGTTAAAAAAAAAAATCTGCATGCGTACACATAGAAACATACTATTGAAATCTATTTCACGTGTAAATTCAAATGTAGAAAATGTATTTTACCATTTAGCAGATACATCATAAAAGAGTTAAGTATTTTTAAGAAATGTCGTTGTAACTATTAAGTCATATTTTATGAAAAAATGGTTGGGAACAAAATGCGTATTTCTATCGCCATGCAACGATTTTATTACATTTACCTGGAAATGTCTGGTTCCAGGAGGAACAGTTTTAATCAAGTTGCCAAATCCAAAATCGCCCGTGAGAACAGAGCGATGATCGATGTGAGTGCTGTATTTGTGTTCTATATACACGCGTTGTGCCGGGGCGGTTGCGTTCTCGTCGTTTTCAAAACGAATTTTATACGCCAGTGTAGCATCTTTCCTGACAAAACGTGCAGCTCCGTATCCCGGGGGTCCGATAATATCATTCTAAAAAGAGTTTGTTTTTAGAGGATATACATTTCTTGTTCATGATTTATTTAATACTTTTAATATGCAGTTTGAGAAGTAGTGTAAACATTCGGCTGATCACCATGGTACACTTTAATTCAATATCAATCAACATTTTCGAAACAATTACGTTAATTCATGACTAATGAAACAATTGCAGTCATACGTCTACAATATACGACATTGTGACTTGAACAATCATAATATAAAGCCTTACCGGATCACGTGATGCAATCCAATCCACAAGAGCGGATATTGCTGCCTGGCCATACTTTTTAACTGCTTCCTTTATCTGTTTAAGTCAGTAAGAACAACATAATTATTATGACGGAACGACAACATCGTTTCAATGAGTATTTATTTTGTGTAAAGCATGTTTGAACCATGATTATATAGCATATGTATATGAAACTGTCGCCGTAAAAATAAAACCGTTTTCGATTGGTCTACAAGAGATCTAACCAGTTACAGACAATACCATTGTTTACGTTAGATAAATAGTGGAATGTGTCACATGACTGAATCATTTAGTAAGTATAAAAGTAAGTAAGTAAGAAAGTAGTTAAGTAAGAAAATAAGTAAGTAAGTAAGTAAAAAATTAGCAAGCAAGTAAGTAAGAGTAAGTAAGTAAGTACGTACGTAAGCAAAATAAGTAAGTAAGCAAGCAATCAAATAATTAAGAGTAAATAAGCAAGTAAGCAAGCATTCAAATATTTAAGAGTAAGTAAGTTAGTAAGTAAGTAAGTAAGTAAGTAAGTAACACACGCTATATTGAGACAATGACAATGAAAGGTGCCGGATCACTAGGATACTGTGATTTCAGTAAATGGTATACATTAAAGGCAGATAATTGGAACTCACAACGGCAACTTTCGCAACTTTCGCAATTTGGGATCTCAGAGATTCACGTTCACAAAGCAGAATTATATATAGGGAGAAATATTTGCGAACAATAAATGGCAGACAACCTTCGGACGAACTACGGCAGGGCGCCTAGCTATGATGAGAGACACAGAAATCAAATGCATGCATTCACTTCATATAAAGAATAGCTGCAACACACGCTGACACTGTATCATTACATCATTACACACTCGTCTGGAAGCCCAATTAACATATACACGCATACATATATACAATTACATCTTATATGAGTGGGATCACATTTAAGGAATTAACCACACACACGCTATATTGAAACAGTGACAATGAAAGGTGCCGGATCACTAGGTTGCTGTGAATTCAGTAAATGGTAGATAACTGGAACTCACAACTGCAACTTTCGAAATTTAGGATCTCAGAGATTAACGTTCGCAAAGTAGAATTATATATAGGGAGAACTATTTGCGAACAACCAAGGACAGACAACCATCGGACGAACTACGGCACAGCGCCTAGCTATGATGAGAGTCACAGAAATCAAACGTTTGCATTCACTTCCTATCAAGGATAACTGCAACACACGCTTATAACACACTCGTCTGGAGGCACAATTGACATATACACGCATACATACATACAATTATAGCTTATATGAGTAGGATCACATTCACGCTTTGTGAACGTGAATCTGAGATCCCAAATTTCGAAGGTTGCCGTTGTGAGTTATACTTATCACCCTTTCCCTTTTATTGAAATTACAGTACCCTATTTATCCGGCACCTTTCACTGTCACTGTCTCAATATAGCGCAGTGCTGTTGAATCCTTAATTATAGTATGTTATGTCTTTGGTTTTGACGTAGGGTTTTTCATATCTTCACTCTCTCTTCAGAACTAATCATAAATGTCAGCGTACAGTTTTACCCTCATCCAACTAGAAATCAATTAACGTAAAACTGTAATGTTATTGACAAAGCCCAAAAGTAAGTTCATTCATATTGACCAACTTTTGATGGACAAAATCTGCTTTCATGTAGATGCAAACATGGGTGAAATTGGAAATCTCTATGGCTTCTGGTGTGGTGTTCAAACGGACGGACGGACACGGCTAACACTATAAGGTCATAGCGGGTAAAAACAAAGTTAGGATTTAAGGCTGAATCAACTGCAATACTAACTGGAATTTTTGCTCCTTGTATGGCCTTGGAAAATGCACTCCAAAATTCACTATCAGCGACTTTTTTATCAATTTTATCGGATACACTGCCTATCAACCCTCCCAGTAAACCATTTGCGAAGTCTTTGACTCCTTCCTTAAGCCCATACGGTTCGTTGTCGAACTTATGTTCAATAAGTGATTGTACCACATCGGAGCCAGCACCAACTAATGTCTTTTGGAACGGTGTGAGCTCTTTGGAACCGATATATCCATCCCATGCTCCCCTGCCGATTGCAAGTGCCTCACCTGTAAGAGTAAACGCACACGACTTTCATATAAATTGTTTCAACACACAACAGACATACATTTGGTAACATCGTATATAAACGTGAACAGAAAATGTAGCATTCAAGGACCAGAGTCAACCAACTAAACGCTCAGAAACAAACAATAATTACAAAGAAGAATAAAAAGCAAGATATGACATCATACACGTGACAATAGGGCTACCGCCTTAGAACGGTCAGTGGCAAAAAAGGCGGCTGGTGGTTTCAATCAGGTTCTATGGTACATCAAACTTCACTCTTACCCTATTGTCATTCCATTATAACGGGACAGTGTAAATAAAGATATCCCCGCCAGGTTATTTTCTCTAACAAACAAGGAAGCATTAATAGGCAAAATAAGCATAACACATGGATGAGCATGTATATATGAATATAAAAACAAAAGCCTAGAAAGCCACAACGCATGTGCTCAATGACTTTGTAGAAGCCAGAGCAACAAGAGAACGAACCGTTAAGGGTACGACAAGACGAGTTTGGATTCCCTGAATTACAGGAGTTCTTGCCTGTTATATGTTAAAGAAAATTGTTGCCTTTTATATGTTGAAGCAAATTCTTCGGTCCGTGTGAGCAAAACTGTGTCGTCTACTTCTCAAAAACCGTTACACCTATGTATTTAAAATTGAGCGTGCAAAATCACTAGCAAATAGTGATGTGTAGGAAGGAATGGCAGATAAATCGGATACAAATTACAGGAGTTATTGCCCTTTATAATATTTAGTCGTCTCAACAATCTACTACTTTAAGGCTGTAAGTGTTATAACCTGACCAAACTAGGTGTGAAAGATTACTAACATGAAATCATGTGTAGGAAGCACGTGCAGATAAATCTGATAAAATATACGGGAGTTATTGCCGTTTATTATTAACTGGAAAGTGAGTATATTATAATTCCGTTTATTTTTGTTGCAAAAATGCATGAAGATGGGAGATACCAGTTCATTGAAGTAATACAGAAATTTGGAATATCATCGTATTATTACCTTGCCAAGTAAAACCTTCATTCCTATGTTTGTAAGCATAGTTTATTCCACCTTTCACTGCACTTGCAATAGTCACCAGTTCTTTTAACGAACCAAGAGTACCATCCACTGCACCGTGTGCTATAGCACCTGCAGCACCTGTGGCAATGAATAAGCTTTTTGATTATTAACGACCATGCCCCATATTCTCGAAACTTTTGAGTCGAAATCTCAGACTGAAGCTCAGCTATAAACATTTTAAAATCTTACTTAACGGTAATGGAATGATCTGAAAGTTTGCACAAATTGAGATAATCATCAATTACAAATGTCTGCAAGTTTCAGGAAGGAAAACAGTCACTGAAAAAAGTTACAGCTAAAATAAATACATGGATTTTGAACTTGAGCATAAGATTTTAGCTGAGCAAGTTTCGAGAATCATGTAAAAAAGTATGGTAAGTGATGGCGGCACCACTCTAGTATAAACTGTAGATATTAGTATTATACTTTTGATATCAAAGTTAATGTCAGAGTTGGATTCCCTAAAACGTTTGTTACCATAGTCAACGTTCATATTACATACAGAGAAATGCGTTTAGGTATACCGTTTCTTTACTCTTCTAAGTGATGTGAATCAGACATAGTTACATGTGCATATCGTATAGGCCGAGTTTCTGTTGACTGTTCAACCGCCATAAACTAGCACATTTTAAATGTACACCGTTTCTAAACCTACTGATGACGATATACGCTTTCGGCTTACGCCTTCATCAGGGGTACATAAACACGAAAAGAACTAATACGAAACAAAAAACAAAATATAAGTTACACGCTAGTTTAAATAAAACACCTTAAAAACAACTTATCGTTTGGCAGTGTTGCAGTGTTGCACTGTATAAATGTTTTATCTCTATCTATTAATTTATTCCAACATTTGCGTATCACCTCGGGGATCCAGTGCTTTTTGAAAGGTATTTGGTAGATGTATGTATTTTCTCACCATTAAACACACACATATATATACTAACAAATATCGAGCGCTTTCGGCTTAAATCGCCTTACTCAGGATACATACATATAGTTACAAAAACCAACACATACATTTCGGGAAAAAATGTTTAGAAGCCTAAACATAAACCAGTTAATACTACAAACGTGCGCTTTATGCGCCCATGTCAGTATTGGTATAACAGAGTTGTAAGGTGGTAACAGTGTATACGCATGACACAAACGTTGCTATACGTTTAAAGTTTGTTCACATGGAAAATAAACTGATTCCGAAGACACGCTAGCAGATTGAACAGATTAGTCTGGGAGTGTACGAGCGGTCAGGTGGTCAAAGGGTCAGGCTGCTATTGTTAGAGTTCTCGAAAATAAACGGCTTCTGATTCAATGCTTAAGTACAAATACACTGACATTTTAAAAAACACTGACATTTTATAAGGGTGTAATATCCTAGAGAAACAGAAATATCTTATAAAAATACTAGTCTTTTTAAACCTATAATGTGTGTAATGATGTTATGGTGTGTACAAGTTGTTGCTAATGTTAAAGATAATATCTGTCATTGTATTTAGTTATATATATATATATATATACATACATAATATAAACGGCTTTAACCAGCCAGACCAAACCCCAAAACTGGAGCGTCGAATTCATTCTAAGCATATTCAATCACAGGTATGTTAAGAACCCGCAAATAAATATTCTCTTTTAATAGGCACATATACATCAGTGTATGGCTTGAACACCTGGAGAGAGTTTTGATATATAGTGTAATCTTGCCGTTATTTGGCGGGGTAATTTCTTTAAGTAATGAAGTATTTACCTCCCCATGTAAAACTTCCATCTCGTGTATCCATATAATAGTTGATTGCTCCTTCCAATGCACCAAAGCCTGCAGCCCAACATATAGGGCATGTTCCCTCTGGATCGTTGAAATGTACCGGATTATTGAAGCAGTATGCATAAAAGTTCTTGCTCTTTGCTTTAAGTCCATACGTGTCAATGCTTATGAACCTGCCGATACTGCTATCATATACACGTGATCGCATGAAAAACATCTCTGGCGTTTCCTGAAGCTGCATCACACCCCATTGACCTACGAACGTAAACGGTGACTGCACATTCACCGACACTTCTAAGACTTCTCCAAAAGGATCGAGTTGGTATTTGTTCAGTAAGTCACCTTGACTGCTTAGTATACCAACTACAGAACTAAATGAACATAAATAAAAAAAAGTTAGATATGCTGAAAGAATACATATAATAAATAATTAGAGTAATCTCTGATTTCACTCATATGTTGAAGGTACTGGTGAGTTCCTTATAGCTCTTTTCCATATTTAGTGTTAAACTTTGGAAGTTGATTATTTTCTTTCAATTTGCCCGTTACTTTACAATGCCCTTTTATAATATTAGTCCCACGATATATAAAAGTGCTTCATCGTATGTTTTGCTTTCACTATTGAATTTCTACCAGTAACGTTAAATACTGTCAAAATATATCAAATGGTTCTTGAGAAGATTTAGTTGAATTGGGGTTTTAAGGCGAACCGACACAAAAAGGTTATATGGTGCCAACAGGAATGGAAATTTCAGGCTCACTCGCCATTTACAAATAGATAGAAAATATGCAGACTGGGCATAAAACCTTTTTATCTTCAGAATTGCTGAATTCCCCTGTAAACACTCCAGTTTTCCCTGAAGCCACGGTCATTGTTTTCTACCACGACTCAAGCGCACCTTAAACAATTTATGGATCATGATGAAGACTTTTAATAAACACGACAAAAGTGATAAAATGAACATGATTTCCGGGGGATTTTACATAGGGGTAAAATCTCCCGGATTCATGTTCATTTTATCACTTTTGTATGCCTTGATAAGCAGTGACCCTATTCTTGCCCGGGAACCACACAGGGCTTTTGAGAAGAACATTCTGTTTGAAGTTTCCCCTTTATATCTCTGTGCATAAACCGCTGGATGGAGTAATTTTTAATCCAAAATTATGTGTCGTTCTTTGTTTCTATTTTTACATGAAATTGTTGTTTGTAATTATGCGTGTTTTGGGGTGACTGAATTGTTGTTTGTAATTATGCTTGTTTTAGGTTGAATGAGTTCTGTGAATGCTATGTTTTCTATTCGACTACTTTTAGTAGTTTTAACCTTTAGCCCGCTATGAATGTATAATGGACTGTCCTTTGTTTAAATTTAGACCTTTCCATTTATGTTACAAAGGGGTGTTTCAGAGAAATGATAGCAGCCGGACATTGTAAACCATGATAGAGTAACTCGCAGGCTGATCTGGGTTTACAATGGACGCAAAGGCTATTGTAGTCGTCCTTAGTGGGCTAAGGGTTAAACAAAAGATTGTGCAAGTAAAAGTTAACAGACGTTCACATAACGGACATGAAGTGGCCAAAATAGCTCTCTTGAACTCCCCACAAGTGAACTATACATACTTTTTCCTGTATATATACTTCGTAAAAAAAGTTTTGGACCAGGGCATATAATGGCGCATAAAAAGAAAACCAGTTGACGGATTTTAATATTCTATATATCAAATCAAAGACAAAAATGTATTCCATTACATAAAATAAAATAAAAAAACAATATCACCGGTAAACAATCACAGTAGCTATCCGAATGTACTAAGGTTCACTAAAAGAAAAGTTGCAAAATTTCTCAATAATGAACTTTGCAACATTTTTTACAGACCCTTTGTGTGTTCGCGATATTTTTAAAAAAATCAAATCTTGTTTGAAATTTAATGTTTCTGATACCAAATTAACCGGGTAGGGTAGACCTTGGTTACTAAAAAAAGATACTCAAATTCTGTCCACTAGTTTTATTTTTATATGAGTTTATATACCCTGGTCCAAAACTGTTTTTACCGGGTATATATTGATTAACTTTTCTAATACAAATTCAAAACGTTTTAGCTGATTGAACTGTTAGTTTGACTTTTTTTTTTATAGATAAACGATTTTAATTAAATTAATGCATATTGTGACAAACATGTACTTTAAACATATTCTAATAGGAAAGTAAAAATGTATATACTCAGTACATTTAAAAACGCAATATATTTTATTTTCGATTATTCTTAATCTGTTGGCTTTTTGTTCAACTCAAGATTGTATGTTATGTTAGTACAAACGTTCACTGTCGCAAAGGTTAACATATGGCGATAAACAGTTGCATAAGATTTGCTCTACTTCTTTCAGTTAAAACACAATTTGCATAATGATTTCAATTTCTCTCTAGAAATTAAAAAAATACGAAGTGTTGCGTTTTCAAATGTGTACAAATTCAAAACGTCTCTGCTGATAAAAGTTGTTGATTTGCAAAATATTGTTAAAGATTTTGATTAAATCAGAGAAAACAAAGTAAACAAATTTACCCAACAGGATCAAACAGAAAGTAGCTCATATCGGTACCATCAGTCATGGCGACTAGGCCTATCTGCTCGCCTCCGTGGTAAAAGTAGATTTCTTCTTTGTTTGAGCCGCTTTCTATAGTCTGTTTCACGTTGACGGTTATATGAAACATCAAATGAAATATTAGGTTCATATTAATGATTTGAAACTCAAATTAAGCATTGGACTTTGGCTTATATTGCTGAATCAACCTTTTCAAAGAACCTTGTTTTATACATTACAATAAGCATGAACTCTCTTTCTTTCATTACACTATTTCAACTCTTTTTCTTACAATATGTATGTACTCTCTTTCTTACATAACAATAAGTATGTACACAACTTCTTCATAACAATAACTATGCACGCTTTTCCTTACATTACACTAATTATGCACTCTTTTTCTTACATTACAATAAATATGCACTCTCTTTCTTACATTACAAGAAGTATGGACTCTCTTTCTTACATTACAATAACCATCAACTCTCTTTTTTACATTACAATACGTATGATATCTCTTTCTTACGTTACAACAAGTATGCACTCTCTTTCTTACATTACAAGAAGTATGGACTCTCTTTCTTACATTACAATAACCATCAACTCTCTTTTTACATTACAATACGTATGATATCTCTTTCTTACGTTACAACAAGTATGCATTCCCTTTCTTACTTTAGAATACGTATTATTCTCCCTTTCTTACATTAGAATACGAATACAATCTCTTTCTTACAATAAGTCAACTCTTTTTCATACATTACGCTAAGTATGAACTCTCTTTCTTAATTTGCAATAAGTATGAAATACTTTTCTTACATTACAATAAGTATGAACTCTCTTTCTACATTACAATAAGTATACACTCTTTTTCTTACATTATAATAAGTATACACCTCTTTCTTACAGTATACTAACTATGCACACTTACATTACAATGACTATGCACTCTCTTTCTTACATTACAATGACTATGCACACTTACATTACAATGACTATGCACTCTCTTTCTTACATTACAATGACTATGCACACTAACATTACAATAAGTATACACTCTCTTTCTTACATTATAATAAGTAATAACTCTCTTTCTTATATTCAATAAGTATGAACTATTTTTCTACATTACAATAAGTATACACTCTTTTTCTTACATTATAATAAGTAATAACTCTCTTTCTTACTTTACACTAACTATGCACACTTACATTACAATGACTATGCACTCTCTTTCTTACATTACAATGACTATGCACACTTACATTACAATGACTATGCACTCTCTTTCTTACATTACAATGACTATGCACACTAACATTACAATAAGTATACACTCTCTTTCTTACATTATAATAAGTAATAACTCTCTTTCTTATATTCAATAAGTATGAACTATTTTTCTACATTACAATAAGTATACACTCTTTTTCTTACATTATAATAAGTAATAACTCTCTTTCTTACTTTACACTAACTATGCACACTTACATTACAATGACTATGCACTCTCTTTCTTACATTACAATGACTATGCACACTAACATTCCAATGACTATGCACTCTCTTTCTTACATTACAATGACTATGCATTCTCTTTCTTACATTTCAATATCTATGCACTCCCTTTCTTACATTACAATAAGCAAAAATCTTTTTCTTACTTTACAATAAGCATGATTGTATGTATGTAACACACTTCCAGAATGGGTACTATGTTAGATAGTTTGATCTGCAAATTATATTCAACCCAATTGAAAACAATCATTCCTGATATTAACAACAAACAAAACGACGTCGCCTTTTATTATTTTGATTCAATTTAGAAATAAGTCGAAAATCATTAATGTATTTTATTTGTTAGATAGTGTTCAACGACGTCGCCTTTTATTATTTTGATTCAATTTAGAAATAAGTCGAACATCATTAATGTATTTTATTTGTTAGACAGTGTATATAATCCCAATGTGTTGACAATATCTGCAAAGTATCATTTCTGGAGGAGACAGGTTACTTTAATGCATGAGAGTAAGATTATTAATTCTCTGCAACTTCTAACATAACGCAAATGAAAGGACATTACTCATAAAAGTATCCATACCGAGAAACCGGTGTAGTAAATTAAAAGCAAATATAAGTAGATATAAAAATCGAACAGGAAGTCCGAATTGGAAACTATGATTACCTGTTTTAATATGTTTGCACCATGAATTCCAAACGGGTCTACACTATATGTGGTTTTTGTTCCATTGCACTGTTTAAAATAAAGATTGCCAAGGGCATCGTATGTCAGCACACATTTCTGTCCATTTGAAGAAAAACCCGTAAGTTGATTATCTTCATCAAATTCGTACGTCGACAAACTTGTTCCGTTTTTCTTTTTAATTAAATTACCATTCTTATCATACTCGAATTCCGAATCTCCATACTTTGTATACTGGTTCATATTGTTTACAACCGCTACGTTCTCGACACCATTAACAGACACAGTTTTTCTATTTTTTCTGTTATCGTACGTGTACTTCGTAACGGTCCCGTCTGGTGACGTCATATATACGAGTTGCCCTGCAGCATCATAATCAAATCCCCATGTTCCTTCATGTGTCGTCATGGAAATACGTCTGTGTCGTTTGGAATACACGTACTTGAAGAAGGAGGCGACTGATCCATTTGGGTACTTGTTTGTTATTTGTGTTAGTAAACCAGACACGGAATCATATTCATAATCTACCGAGGCATTGTTTCCTAATGTTTTCTTCGCAATCTTACCACGCTTATTGTACTCTGCAGTAAGTAATGACACGTTTTTATTCTCATCAAGTACCTGTTTCATATTTCCAAAGTCGTCATATAGATAACGTACCAAGTAGCCGTTGTCCATTGAAATACTTGCTACAAGACCAATTGCATTGTATGTATATTTGACATTTTCCAAATTGTTTGAAACGCTTACTGGGAGGTCATCTTCATAGGTAAAATCGATTTTACTATGCTCATTCAAGGCCTTGATTATGCTACCCCCTTCGTTGTATTCAAAGGAAGAAATTGCATTCTCACCGATGTCTCTCATAACAAGTTTTTGTTTGGTGTTGTATTCAAATGTCTTCGTACGGCCGTTTTGCGTGGTAACAGAGTGACCATTTTTTAAATACGTATACGTTTTATTTGTACCATCTGGAAAAATCACGTGGTCCAGACTGCCATTTCTGTTTATTGACACGTGATACTCGTTTCCACCGCCATCATTAAATTGTACCATCTGCCCAAACTCGTTAAAGAATACATCAACCTGATCCCCATTTCCGTCATCAAGTTGAATATGTTTGCCGCCGTTACTGAATCGCCGCTGAATCACAATCTGCAATATTGAAATATAATATCGGACAATGTATACTTAATCTCAAGCAAATTGGAGATTATTGTTGTTATTTTATAATTATTGCATCTTGGATTTTGAAGATTTTATTTAAAGAAAATGGTATATATTTGTATGTAACGATTTTTTAAGAGTGGTTTGTTTGTATTGCAAGAGGAAACACTTTCACTTGGCGAATACTGAGTTACTATTAACTAGCTTAAAC
Organism: Cyrtodaria siliqua; assembly: GCA_037043455.1. Lineage (NCBI taxonomy): Eukaryota > Metazoa > Mollusca > Bivalvia > Adapedonta > Hiatellidae > Cyrtodaria > Cyrtodaria siliqua. Next base: position 115,803 of record JAWPHD010007612.1, read on the forward strand.
TAGTTCTCTTTGTTGTTTAACACAATAAAGAAGCATATTAAATGGAAATGTATTACTACATTAACATAGCAAATTACCTTTGGATTTATCTATCCAAGTAAGTGAGCGATGCAATATATCGCTATATTTTAATGCCTTACGTGACATATCAAAATGACAAAACATCAAAGTAAATTAAATTACCAATCATCATGCATCAATATTATCCCCCACCTGGTGACGTCGGTCATACCCAGGGTAATTATACAAATTTACAAACAGAATGTCTAATTCCAATTCCTTGGACCACCTTTTATGTCTAATTCTCCAAGTTATTAGTAATTACATACACCGGGAAATTACTTTCTGTCTAATCTCCGGAGTTTGCTCGACGCCCTTAGATGGGGAACACATTGATTGGCGCATCATAAGTATAGCTTACCGAATCTCCTTCGAAACTAGTTTCAATTTCTTTTGTCGTGACTGTTTTCATAGGCAGATATCCAGTTCTTTCAACAAGTATTGCTCCGCCGTTTTCATCAAAGGTAATGTTTGACTGCACGTTGTTTGGTGTTGTAGTTACAGTAACCATTGTATCCTCTCTCTGTGTGTATTCTAATCCTGAAACCTCTCGATGATCAACAACATACCGCCTAGCAATCATCTGGGCCATGTTGGAATACTCATAAATAAACATAGACTGGTCTTCATTTATGACATATTTTACGGAATAGTCGTAGTTATAAACATATGTTGTCTCTCTTCCGCCGACAATAGTCTTCGCCAGCATACCTCTTTCTAAATCATACTCGTAAAAACTGAAAAATGAAAGACATATAAACGTAAATAGCTATCTTCCTTTTGTATTAATAGTGTTTTATGCATAGCATAATTATCTATATTCTACAAATAAACTTACGTTTACCATACAAGTGACCAATTTATATAATACAATGTACGCACCTCTTGCCGGTTTTTGTAGGAATACTGGCATTTTTCACTTCCATTGCCTCGATTCTACCATATGCATCATATGACACCAGAACATATGGGCCTTTAGAGTGTTTTATCTCAGTCAAAATGTTGTTGGCATACACCAGATCCAGTCTACTATCATCCACGACAGACACAACTGATTTCAATTTCAAAGTTTCAGCATCAAACATGTACTCTTTGTTATCTTTGAAACGTCTCAGTATGAAATCTAAAAATGTGTAATCATAGAAATAAGAACTTTTATATTTTGCTTCTTAGAAGATATACATAGGAGGTAGCGTAGCATTCAAGATCACCAGTCAACCAAAGACACGCATAGAAGCCAACTATAATTACAAAGATGAAGAAAAAGTAAGATATGACATCACAAATATAAAGGTTTTTTTTGCCACTGACCAAGGCGGTAGCCCGATTGTCAACCCTTTTTGTGTTTGTGATGTCTTATTTGGCCTTTTATTAATCTATAAATTTGTTGTTTGTTTCTGTGTGTTTTTGTGGTTGACTGTCGTCCTTGAAAGCAGCTTTTCTTGTTCGATTTTTATATCTATATTGACAATAGGGCTACCACCTTAGAAAGGTCAGTGGCAAAAAGTCCGCCATGAAAAGCCTGATGTACTCCCTTTAAGTATGAATCAAACAGTAAAACGCTGTGTTAAATTAGAAATATAGATTTGTCACAGAACAACACGTTATTGACGTGTATCATAATTAAAACAAAACCTCGTTGTATATGATTATCCCATACTTTTGGCAAATGGATTTGTTACGAGTTTATGATACATTTGTTGTTTCAAAATAAATACGTCGTGATTTAAGTTTAATAACGATTCATACACAATTTGAATTGGAAAACAAAGATATGACATTCATTGCCTGGAAACCATTCCGTACGGCTGATTTTAAATGTATTATGGGTGGCGAAGTAACTCAGCAATATCGTTTTGTTTAATCTACCGTTCTGCCCAAGGAGTTTCAATTAGTAGTCGTTCACTTGAGAGTTCATTCGCTACAACGATGTCCATCTGGGTGAATGGGTGTATGAATTCCAGCAGGGTTTATGAGAATATTTCAACACGTATGTTTTCATTTCTGCATAGGAAACTTAATAATTTAAAATAATACATAAAACCCTGCTAAAATTCGTGTAATAATATCAAAAGTTTTAATATAATGTATACAGACCATAGATGTATGGAAACCGTCAGTACGGCTCAACCATTTCAGGCGACTAGTAGCATTACCAAGTGGATCATTTACTCGAGCTTATTCGAGGTTTTATATACACAATATGAAATAAATACGACAGTCTCCATTCCAAATGAGATTCACGTGTATTCAGAACATCGTATACACCGTATACTTTCTTACCTTCATGATAGTTGACACTACGAAATGAAATCGTCAAACATGCATTTACGTTACTATTCTATGACTCATTGTTTACAGGAACAATAGTTTAATTTCTTGTGAACTGAAATCATTACATATTTTTCCGGTTGTAAGTTAACATGAAATCTGGAGCCAATCAAAACAAGATTACTCCCACTATGTATAGTAGCTTACTTTTGTATGCATGGGTAGATATATTGCAAGTGAAATCGATGCCTATATAAGGAAAATGAAAAGTAGTGCGAAAATATTGTTGAATTAATATTAGAACAAACTATCTTACCTTGCTCGTGTCTTATCAACCCAATATCCTGGTGAACAAACGTATTTTCGTCCAAGACGATAAACATAAAATCCTGCCTGTCTAATGTTACTGTCAGTGAATACTTTTCGACAGTTTTTATCCTTGTATCCCTGCGATAGAAAAGAAATATAAAAAGATCGGACAGGGAAAGCAGCATTCAAGGAGGACAGTAAACCACAAAACACAGAAACAAACACGCAAACAGACAAGCGAGAGCTCATATGTTCTCTTGTCCCAAAATTCTAAATTAGTGCCATTTATTTTTAAGTATTTTAATGTATAAAAGAAGAACAATATCAATGGCATTATTTATTAAAAAAAATCACCATTAACAATTAATACATGATCGGAACCTTTAACGTATGGTTTTAATAGTGAAAATGACGCAGGGTTGATATAACTATGCACTAAGAACGTTTTAAAAACAAACTAATGACGAATGCCAATTCGCAAATTTGTATTTGGATGATGAAATATTAGTAACAGTTAAAACAACAAACATTACGGTAATATACAATCTCCGACTTACAAAATAAATACTGAAAATGGGATTCCTAGTTAGCAACCCGTACACAGAACAAGAGATATCTGTAGCAAACTCGGTTGTATTGAGTCTTAGAAAGGCAGTGGAAAAGTGTGACGTCATGGATTACCACGTGATATCCGAAACCGATATCATTGGCTAAAGCTACAAGTATTTATAGATGTATATACAAGCCAACACTAAGTTCCATCTTATAGATGTATATACAAGCCAACACTAAGTTCCATCTTCACGCATAAATTATTTTATACTATAAAATTTATTTATGTAAAGACTCAATACAACCGAGTTTGCTACAGATATCTCTTGTTCTGTGTACGGGTTGCTAACTAGGAATCCCATTTTCAGTATTTATTTTATAAGTCGGAGATTGTATATTACCGTAATGTTTGTTGTTTTAACTGTTACTAATAAAAGGTAATATAAGGTGCAACACCTCTCACGCCCCTAGCACCGCCTTAAGCGGTTATCTACCTTCAATCAATAACAATTGCGCTTGATGATCAATGTATAAGATGCAGGCAAATATTTTGATTTTTTTAAAGGTGTGGCGTATGCCCATTTATTATATATCCACCTTAATAGATTATTTGGATATTTACCATAACGGCAGAATCCATCCATTGCCCATGCTTCCAGTCTGTCCCCTTGAACCAATTCTAGATGACAGGTAGCGAACTATAGCTAATCCGACCGTTGAGTCCGGCTCGAGTACAATATCTGCTTCCATAACCAAATTCTTAACACCATATGATGCATCAGCAACGTCGAGAAGGTATTTTATGACGTCGTCTACAGTACTGACTCGTCTACCTACAGCACTTATTCCATTCAAAACTGTTGACATTTTATTTATCAAAGAATACGTATTGGTGCCGACCATTGTAACAAAGTTATTCCATATAGGGTTCCATGAACGGTCATCGTAGTGTGATGGTTTGAAAAGATCCTTCTGCTCGAGGAATGGGTTAGGGGTGTCTTTACTTGGATGCAAAAATGCAACACTTATCTCCATGTGTGAAGAGCGTCTATTGGAGTTTTCCCTTGTTTCAAATTGTATCACGCTGTATGACTTGGGTGGAATGATACCTGCGGGGCCATTAGATGGAGAACCAAACACAATGAAATCCTGGGCATAAAAATGATCTTTGACGTTGTCAATCAGTTTAATCTCACCATCCCCAGTGGCTTTTACAATTGTTAAAGGAGCAAGGACGTCCGTATCTCCTGCATTTGCAATATTTATAACAACGGTGCCTTTTTCGCCAACACGTAAAGATCCTGGTGTATCTATAAATGATGTTATGTGTCCTTTCGTCCCATTTTTGATTTCAATTTGACCTTGAAATGTCGCAGATTTGCTGTCAGATTTAGAAACCAGCGAAATAGATAACTTTGAAAAACGTGTATTTCTTTGTATATACAATGTTGCATATGCTTCCGTAGATGTAAATACGTACGTATTTTTAGCAAGGAAGATTTTAGTCGAATCGTTTAACTGAGCTTCTAAGTCGTGTTCAAATAGAGAACCCGTTAATTTAAATGTTACCTCTCCATCAATAATAACTGACCTAGGGAACACTTCAAAAATTTCAAATTCTGCGATCTTTGCCATTACTGTAACTTCTTGCGTGTTAAGCGATAAACCTGAATTCGTATTTGCAACTAAAATATAATAGTTTTCGCTTACCGTACTTGGGATTGTTACGGACTGGTTGGCTTGATTAAGGTTGTTTGACGAAGCATCGAAGTCATAAAGTGAAGCTGGAATTCCAGCTTTAACGAAAACACGATTGAAGCTATCGGTATTATCAGATGCTGCACTTACAATAAGAGTCTTATCAAAAGGAACGTCTTTAATATGCAAAGCTAGAAACCCATTCGAAGACAACGTCAATGTTAAGGGATCGTTGAATGCCAGTTCTGCAATCAGTACTTTAGTCTGCATAGCTGCTACAGCAACGTTATTATTTAGATTTGTGTCAATCAAATTCGATCTGGTTTTAACAAGTGTGTTATATGACATCGAAGCCACCAGCGGCGTTTGGGCCTCTATTAAAACGTGCTGAAATGATTTTATATCGTTTGGAAGCAATATAAACTGGGAACATTGCGGCTTACCAATTTGTGCATCTTCAATATCCCAGTTTGTATCAATAGAAAGGTAAGCGGTATCACACTTATAACCCTCGGCGAGGATAGATCCGTTATTAATTATGTCCCATTGAACTTTAAGGGGACCACCGTAAACAGCTGTATCTTCAGAAAGTACATGGGTAACCATAATATCTGTGCTCGCTCTAAGCTGCATGTTGAATACTATCCTAAGTTCATTGTCGTCTTCATTCTCTTCGGCGATATCATCTCTTGAATCACAAACAAGAATCAGGTAATATCCTTTGGTTTCGAGATCAAGGGGTAGTGTAAAACTTATATTATAAGTGAGGGTTTCATTTACTCCTATACTAGACGACCGAATAGCTGATTTCATCTTGATATCGAACACATCTAATAAAAAGTCTTCACTTAGGTAAATAGCATCGTACCAGTACTGCGTCGTGGAGGTGTTTCCATTATTTATGATATCATATTCTACACTTAAAGGCTGGCCGCCATTTAACTCACCCAGTGATGTGTTACTTGAAAGTTGTAGATTTGGTAAAATATCTAAAAGCTGAAATGATGGAAATGTTGAGCTTTGATCTGTAATGTCAATAATGTTGTAATCCGTATCGCTTATCGAGTTATTTGGCAAAACATAGAACTGTATATCTCCAACGAGTTTATTTGGTATAGTAAGCGATACAATAACTTTGTAGAGCTCGTTTGGGTCTAAAACTCCGATATGAATAACATTTGCCAAGTTGTGACCAGAATCTTTAAGTTGATAAACGCTCGTTGGTTGTGAATCGGTTGCATATACTGAATCAACCCAAGACGATTCTAAAGTAGGCATCTCTCCGTTATTTTCTACTAAGAATGAAATGATTATATCAGACCCAGGGATTGTTTCCCCTGGTTTTATAGGACTTATATCTACAGTTTTTATTGACAGTTTTGCATCAGATGACTTTTTAATATTTACTGCAGATTCCTGGCAGGCAAAGTTGTTCTGTTTGGAATGTGTCTCTTTTATAACCGATAACGAATCTACAAGTATGCACACGTATATGTCACCATACACGGAAGCGGGGACGATCACTGTTTTGCTTTGCTCATATTTACCCGACGCTTCAAGCATGTACTCCTTTAGATATGAGTTAAGAGTTACAAAACTGTTTGTACTGCGGTCACGAGAAAAACCTATACTATCGTATCCGGATTTGATACTTTTCATTGAATTGCCGATGTTTGTCACTTTCCATTCAACTTCTAGCAGTCTGTCTTTTCCTACTTCTTCATATAATTTACCTCTAATATAAGTCACACTTAAGTCGGCAGTAGGCGCGCTTTCAATGATGATTTCCTTTCTTAATCTGTTGTTTTCAGTAACATAACCTTCAAACATATCCTCTATAGCATTGACAGCAATGCATACAAAATACGTTCCAGACATTTCATCGGGAATATCAAATAACGTCGCGACAAAATACGTGTCTTTAGGTTCATTGTTTGCTTCAATAATGTGCGACTTTGTTAGATCATCTGAACCATAACTGCAATCTTGGATTGCTGAGATGGACACGTTGTCAGTCCATTTAGATCCAATTTCTATATTGATGCCATTGTTTGTTACTGTATATCCTATAGTTATACTGTGTCCGCCAACACTAGTTTCACTTATCGTTACATTTGGCATAACGTGTAGGTCTACTGCTCGAAGGGGAACTTGAATAGCTGGAGATGTGTAAACGTTGTTAGACAGGTCGGTCTCTGCAGTAGAGTTGTACATATCTACATGTAGTGTTATGTGTATACTTCCATACAACTGTTGCGGGAGAACTACAGTTTCGTTTTGTTGATACTGTTGTCCAGCTGACAATCCGCTTATAACATTAATCTCTGAGCGTTTGAGAACAACATCGTTATCGGAATAAAGGCCTGCTGATCGAACGTACAGAACATCTATCCAGTTGTCAGAGAGAGTTCGCACATTACCGACATTTTCCACAACCCAATGTGCTTGAATTGATGTTGAGGAACTTCCAACAAAAGTGGAAACGGTAAAGTTTTTCACTTGCAAATTAGGAATGGCTCTTTTTATTTGAATGTTTGTTATCATTTTGTTGTTTTCAAATGAGTTAAATTCAAACAATCTTTTGTCATAGTTTGCGGTGACACTAACATTGTAAGTGCGGGTTTTGATAGTAGGAGATATGTAAAAGCTAACAGATGCCGTATAATATCCGCTTGGAGCAAGATCGCCATAGTGTGACTGATAGCCGATTGTGTCATTCCACTGTCCATCCATAGATGATATAACCTATTCAAAACATAACAATGATGATTATGTGTATATCACCTTATATCATTAAACATTTCCAAAAGCCGTGAATTGTCTGTAAAAAGCATGTGTGACAAACATGAGAATACATTTTAGCATAATTTGAAGTATGCAATATTCAATATATGCATTAGATTGGTTTAAAAAGGCGTTTGTTCAGTTTAAAATGAAATATTTACAGATCGAACTTTGATGATATTTCTGTATTCTTCGCATTTATAATTCAATATGCGCATCTTGCTAACAAGCTTACATACAAGTGTCAACACATTCCTTAATTATAAAACAGGTATATTTATAAAACTGAATGACAATTATAGAACTTGTATTTTAAACTGAATATCCCTTTGTGTCTTTAAAACGCGTCTCTAAGATGAAAATCTTCATCTATGGGTTATATGTATGTGTGTAATAGGTGATGCTCCGGAATTCGGAATTCAAACCCAGGGTTTATGTCAAACCGTACCTGTGCTCTAATAACTCTGTTATCGAGACACGCAGATCCTTTGCCAATTAATTGTTATCGATATACCTGTACCCAGTAATAGTTGCATGTATGCTTATTAAATAAAACTCATACGGCCAATACATACCACTCGAGTGGACTAGTTAAATCAAATCTTCAGTTTTTTTTATCAAACAAATGCCATAAAACCGTCAAATATAATATAGTTTCAATATCAAATGAAAAGCCGATTATCACAATGCGATATCGATGTTGTCAGAGTAGTATTATCATATATTCCGGTACTTGCATATAATAACATAAAACTCTGTTCTTTTAAAACCAAGAACACATGTTACACGTATAACAGTCGAAAAGGAAATGTAGCAATCATAATACAGTCACGTGATACAGTCAACTAAAAACACGCAATTGAATTACAAGGTTAATAAGAGGCAAGGAATCTGACATCACAAACACAAACGGTTTGACGATAGGCTACCGTCTTGGAACGGTCATTGGCAAAAAGGCCATTTATAAAGTAAAGATTACAATTATTCACTGAATGGAGGAATTACTCACCACGTGATCAATCCAGTACCGCTGAGATTGCGGCACGTTGTCACCAACGTTGGTAACATTCCATGTGACGTGAAGCGTGTCTCCAGTTGTAAGCGTCTCCGTAGCTGAGAGCGATGTGAGTTCAAGATCCGGTGGTGGAGTTAATATCACCTTGATAGGTTTCTATACAAACAAAAAATACCGTTAAAAGGTTATATTTTGAATTTATATTTCATAGTTTAAACGGTTTTGGAGAGATATGATAAATATATGTTTTTAAATCATGGGTAACGCAACACCAGAAGTCTCTTTAGTCGGGGAAGTATGTTAAAAACTTGTAAATATATTTTGACTATAACATTATTGACGTTACAATTTCTCATCCAGAATTGCTCCATGCAACATAAAACAGCACCGCGTGGGAGAACAAATAACATTAATGGGGTTTTACTTCCCGTTAACATCATATCATGTTATGTTGGGGCAGAAACCTCAATGGGAGATGAAGTAGCCTCCGAAATGCACGGCAGCTGTAGCTCTAGAGCCCAAGGCCTTATCCACTTAGCTATAGAGGCTGCTTGTGTGTGCGGTGGGGAGGGTGTGCGGTGGGGAGAGTGTGCGGTAGGGAGAGTGTGAGGTGGGGAGGGTGCGGTGGGGAGTGTGTGCAGTGGGGAGGGTGTGCGGCTGGTGGGGGATTTTGCCTTTCTGGTCACCGATAATATTTCTTTTCACATAAGTAGTTTTTTAAAGATGTATATTTTAAAATTTAGTCTTCGAAATGTTCGACTAATATATCATTGTCCACGAACTTTTAACAGACTTTGATATCCCAACTTATTTTAACAGTCATGTCAAAAGGGAACGTTAACCCAAACCTAACAATATAATGATTGGTCGCATACCATGTTAATGATACCCCGTGTTATGCAAGACATGCCCATTCACTGTTTTTACCACATGACCATGGGTTTAAATTATTCTGCGATTATTCTTAACATTTATACCCCCATTTGTCCGAGCCAGTTGATAAAAATACGGCTTGGCGTTGTTATATGTTATGGGTATGTGTCAAATACGTTTTGCATCGAAAAATAGAGTATCTTTAAGTAATACGTTTTTTTTCAAAAATGTTTCAACTGAAGACATGAACAGCCAATCATTTTCATTTACGGCATGCTGTTATGCACACGATTATGGTCACAAATATGTAAATATAGACTTTAACATGTTTAAATCGATTGTTAACGATTGCTAAAGAAGCAGAAAGTTACGTCGCTCACGATTTTAAAAATAAATATAAAAGTCGAATGGTAAATGTAGCATTCAAGGACCACAGTCAACCAAAATAATTGTACGAAGATGAACAAAAAGGCAAGGTATATGACACCACAAACATAAAAGGGTTAACAATACGCCTACCGTCTTTGAACGGTTAGTGGAAAAAAGGCCGCGAGGCGTTTAAATCAGGTTCTAGGGTGCTCCAAACCTCAATCTGAGAATATTGTCATCCTAATAAAACGATACGGTGTAGATCAATAAATCCCCGCCATGCTATATCCTCTAAAAACTAGGTAGCATTTATAGGCAATATAAGTATAACACATAGATGATCATGTATATATGAATACAGACAAAAAAACTGAAGTCGAGTTTGATTATATTTCGTATGTGTCGGGCTCGGCCGTTTCCAAAGGTCCACTATCATACTCCTGTTTGATACCGACTGAACAATACGGTCACAACATGTGTTGGTGTAGCTTCTTTCTTGTAATATACAAATACAAATAAATATTATTTACAAAAACTACACTGAAGTTTACAGCGAAATGGAAATTGAAATGTGGTGAAGAAATTTAAGCTTGCATTTCATTACGAAGGTTAAATGCACAATAAACAAATTTTGATAAGTTTATTGATAATTTTCTTTTTGAATTATTATATGTGTTTATAGTAGGCCATCTACAAAAGTAGGTTTCAAACATTTCTGTCTGAAAGGCCTATATATCACTCTTTAAAAACATGTTCAACAAACCTGAGTACTTCCTATGTTGTTTCCTTCATAGATGTATTCAAATATGTCTAGGTATGCATCAGTCTCTACCAAAATGTAAAATTCTCCGGACAGAAATCCGGGTGTATTTACGCTTGTCGATAC